>VKOC01019702.1:0-42841 GCA_009364415.1 Spea multiplicata | reverse complement strand
TCTTAAAAACCCATAACCCCATCCCAATAAAAACACAACACCATGAATATTGGGTGTAAAAGGCCACAGCCGATTTTATTTAAATGCAGGACATTGCCACGCAGACCTAAAACCAAAATAGGTGCGTTAACAGGACAATGACCAACACACTGAAACAATAAATAACATAAATTAACATGATTAAACATTAACCATTTAAATAACCAACCCAAGCTTACCAGGTTATCAAGGAACCACACAGGGAAAGACATACCGAGATGTCCACCCCCCAGACCTGAGGTTTCCAGCTCCACCTGCCAGGAAACCTCCCACCACCAATGCTCTCCAATCAGCATTAACCCCCTAGATACCTGGTAAGCGTACGCACGACTGCGACTCAATTAAAAGAAGGGAGTGAGGGTGGGACAAACAGCAAGATGGTAAGTACACAAAATGGTGCCTAACTCAGCGGCGCCAACCCTTAAATACCTACCGTTAACCCCTCCCCCAACATTCAAAAAATGCCGACAGAGCCTATCCCTGTTCGGCACTCAGTCAACGGCCCACTCGGGCCCATTTTTAGCCCCGTGGGCTTCATGACTGAAGTAGCCTCAACTACCGTGCTAGGCATTCTTAAAAACCCATAACCCCATCCCAATAAAAACACAACAACATGAATATTGGGTGTAAAAGGCCACAGCCGATTTTATTTAAATGCAGTACATTGCCACGCAGACCTAAAACCAAAATAGGTGCGTTAACAGGACAATGACCAACACACTGAAACAATAAATAACATAAATTAACATGATTAAACATTAACCATTTAAATAACCAACCCAAGCTTACCAGGTTATCAAGGAACCACACAGGGAAAGACATACCGAGATGTCCACCCCCCAGACCTGAGGTTTCCAGCTCCACCTGCCAGGAAACCTCCCACCACCAATGCTTTCCAATCAGCATTAACCCCCTAGATACCTGGTAAGCGTACGCCATGAGCCCCATCCCTTGAAACCTTAAGCCGGATGGGCTCCCCCACCAAGAAGAAACAAGGCCTTTTCAACACCCTCCACCAAAGCCAAATTGAAAAAATCATAACCGAGATCCGACAAATGAACCCCATCACCCCGAAACAGACCTGCACCAAAACCTTCCAGGGCCACATGTCGCACCACAACACCCATCCGTCCCCGAATAAAGCTAGCCATTAACTTATTAACTTTTTTCCTACTACGCTCAATCGCTTCCCCATTTCTAGCATGACGCCAGCGCAACCTTGGGATGAACTCAGACCATACCACTTTAACGTTAGGAACCAACTCCAACATGCGCTCAACATCCCAACGCATCCGGCAAACCAATTCCCTTTGAGGAGTAACCCCCAAATCGTTACCCCCCGCATGAAGGACCAGAACATCAGGACAAACACCCAGACGTAGGTACCGCGAAAACAAAGACAGAACCCCGTCCCACAACATACCCCGCACCCCGAACCATCTCACGTCGACCTGGTCCCTAGGAAAACCCAGCTGCAGACCGTTGTCTCTAACTGCGGCTCGCCTCCGGGCCCAATAAACGTGAGAATGACCGATGATCCATAAGGTGAACCGGGGCCCTGCAAAGTAAAGAAAAAACAGGACAAAAGAAGGGTAGCCATATGACCATACCCAACCAACAACCCCCAAAACGAATCACTCCCCCAGCCATAACCTCTGCGGCCTGACATACCTCCGAAAACTACTAGACTCCCAACGCCCGATACGTCGTACGACCTCATCCCCCAAACCAAGCCTCGCCGCCTCCGTAGCAGCCCCAATACGAAACGAATGCGTGCCAAATTCGGCAGCTCCAACACCAAGCCTTTCTAAACCTAACCTCATCACCCGAGCAAACTGAAACCTGGACAACGGAACTAAATCCGCATGAACAAGGAAGGACAACCCCCCTACTGGCCGAATGCGCAAAAACCGCTGCACACAACTCACCGGGCAAATCGAATCGCCAGGAAGAGCATAAAGCCTAACCAGCCTGCCCTTACCGAACACATCTGTCTTAGAAGAGCGCAACCAAACTGACACTAGCCCCTCATCACACACTATATCCGAAAAGGCTAAACCGCCCTCTACTGACTTACGCGGACTAACCAATTCGGACACCCGAAACGCACCGAAAAAGGCTAGTGCGAAGGCTGCCTGAAACAAAACCACTTCGTAATCATCCTTACAAATGTCACCTAAAACCCCAAGCAACCTCCTCAATAGCCCAGCTGACAGCGGACGCCTAGTATCCGGGCGCCGCCTACCCTTCCTCATGCCACGCAGCATCCGCCGAATCAAAAAGGACTTCGTCAAATCCCCCCAACCCCGCAATTGAAACATAAAGGCCAGCGCTGCCATGCATCTGTCTATTCGGGATGGAGACGCCCCACGCAAAGCCAAATTCGCCACAAACCACAATAAAATATTCAACCGGGCCCCTTCATTATCAGCCTCACCAACCTCTCTAGCCAACACCTCCCAATCCTGCCAAACCTTCTCATACGCTGCCCAGGTAGCCGGAGCCAAGGAAGCCCTCACCCATCCTGCAAGCATGCGGTCCCGAGATTCCACATCACCTCCGGGCAAGGCAAGCCCTCCTCCGCTGCCATAGGTGCCACCCTCCGAAACCGCTCCCACTGCAAGCGAGAGAGAGAATCCGCAATCACATTCAAATAACCCGGGACATGCTTAGCCTTGAAAGACACATTCAACTCCATGCACAAAAGCACAAACCACCTAAGCAACCTTACCACAGGAGGGGAGGACGCCGACAACAAATTAATGGAATGGACAACTGCCAAGTTATCCGTAAAGAAAACCACGCGGCGATTTCTCATCTGCCAACCCCACAGCGTTAGTGACACTACCAAAGGGAACAATTCCAGAAATGTTAAATTCCTAATTAAAGGGCTAGCAAACCAATGACTAGGCCATCGAGCCGCACACCATTGTCCACCGAAATAAGCCCCAAAACCCACACTACCAGACGCATCCGTGTAAAGTGACAACGAGTCCGCCAACACTGACTCCAACTGAAAAAACACCTTCCCATTGAACCGTGAAAGAAAAACTTCCCAGACAGCCAAATCAGCCCTCATAGACTGAGACACCCTAATCCGATGATGAGCCAATCGCACACCAGCAGTAGCTCGAGCCAACGACCGTGAAAACACCCGACCCACAGGAATGATCCTGCACGCAAAGTTTAAACGACCCAGGAGAGACTGAAGCTGCCGCAACGTGACTTTCCTAGCCGAACGAACCTGCTCAACCCCCGCCCGTAGCGCAGCCAACTTATCTGCTGGAAGACGACACACACCGGCAACAGAATCAATCTCCAGCCCCAAAAAACTGATGCAGGTACAAGGACCCTCCGTCTTGTCGGCAGCCAACGGAACCCCAAAGGACCGAGCCACGAACTGTAAGGAACGCAACAAATGCAGACATTGCCCCGAACCAGCCGGGCCCACACAAAAGAAGTCATCCAAATAATGCACCAACGCCCAGGAACCAGCCTCCTCCCGAACCACCCACTCCAAAAACGTACTGAACTTTTCAAAATAGGCGCACGAAATAGAGCACCCCATAGGGAGACATAAATCAACATAAAAGGCCCCATCAAACCAACACCCCAAAAGGTGATGGCAATCCGGATGTATAGGGAGCAAGCGAAAAGCGGATTCAATATCCGCCTTAGCCATAAGAGCCCCGGGGCCAGCATCCCGAACAAGATCAACCGCCTTATCAAACGAGGTATAAGAAACGGAACAAAGCTCCTTGTCAATATCATCATTAACAGACAAACCTTTAGGGTAAGACAGGTGATGTATCAACCTGTACTTACCCACCTCACGCTTCGGAACAACCCCAAGCGGCGAAACCCGAAAACCGGCCAACGGGGCCTCCACGAAAGGGCCAGCCATACGGCCCAACTGAACCTCCTTAACTAGTTTGCTACGTACGACGTCAGGAAAAGCAGCCACCGACTTCAAATTACGTTGAGACAGCCTAGCCTCCCTAGGCAAAAAAGGGATAGGAAAGCCATGCGTGAACCCAGCGTCCAGGAACTCCGCATCCTCCCGCTTAACGTAGCGGTTTAGCCACGGAAGCATCGCGTCGCGTCTCACCGGAGTTTTCCCCCTTAGCCCCAGACTGCCCGGCTGAACCGCCTGACTTGGACCGCTTGAAACACTTGGACAAGCTATGGGACCCTCCGCACCCGGAGCACTCATGCTTAAACTTACATGAGGCACCCCACTTGCATTGGCTGTCATTAAACTGCCAACAAGTTCCTTTCTTACCTGCGGCCGGTGTGGATCCCTGAGACCCTCCACCGGCCCCCCCTGGAAAGGGCGACGCCTTCTGCGCCATCATGAGTTTAAGCCAAAGCGGGAGATCCATTTGATCCCAACGCATACCTGGGTTAGCTGCTAAGCGCTGACGAAACTGTTCGTCGTAACGCCACCAAGCCCAACCCCCATAAACTCGGTAAGCCTCCCAAATCCCGTCCACATAACAAAATAATGCCGAACATTTCTCCGGCGTTTTCTCTCCAATCACACTTGCTAAAATACAAAAAGCACGGAGTCAATTACCGAAAGTCTTAGGGATCTTCCGGTACCTACGCTTCTTTTCATCCTCCTCCTTTTTCTTATCCTCTTTCTTATCATCCTCTTTTGGTTCAAAAGACTCCTCCAGAGGAAGCAAAGAGAACAACTCAACGAACTCACCCTTCCAAATCTTTTCTTTCAATTCTAACTTTAAATGGACCCCCAAAGGACCAGAAAAAGAAACATAAGCCGTTTGCCGCGCCGACTCCGGTACACTACTAAGCACCACATCCCCACTGTCAGCCACCACGTCGACACTAGACCCCCCCGTAGCGGCGTCACCAGCAGCCTCATTGCCAGGCGGCGGCGCCGATTCAGCAGCCCCAGAAACTGATACCCTATCCCCCCCCAAACCTGCCGACCCTGGCACCCACGCGCGCTGTACACCTTCCTGTGAACCACCAAGACCGCCACTACTCCAAGATGCCACCAAAGCTCCGAGAACGCCTACCACCCTCCCTATCCAACTGACGACCCCTAATAACAACCCGGGAACCCTCAGAAGAGGAAGAACCCCAAGAAACAGAGCAACGAACCCGACTCCTACTAACCGAACGACGACGAGAACCCCCTCGAGAGGAACCTACCCTAACACCAGGGGAACTAGCCCTAAAACGGGAAACCGAACCTAAAACACCCTGACCACGCCGATACACACCAGAAATATCAGCACCCCGGGCCGAGGAGCCCCTAGAGGATACCGGACTAACCCCCCTAGACTGCAATAAAACCCCACTAACACCCGGGCCCCCACTTAAGTCTACCCCGGACCCCCCCCTGCAACTCCCAAAACAACAGTATTGCCACCCCCCACCGAATCCCTAGTATGCCCCCCCTTCCCCGAAGCAAAAACGGCAGGGCCGAGACCAGCACCCCCCGCTGCCCCTTCCACTCGCCTGTACCGTCCAGCGCTGCTCCGTCCCGAATGAAGTAAAGCAGGCCGCTGCGCAGGACGCACCCGGCCGTCTCTCCTCCCACGTTTGGTGCTGACACCGCTACCCGAAGAATCCCCGCTGGATGACATCACTGGCTCAGCTCCCGTAGCTCGGCTTGGCTCCCTCACGTCTGACTCCGATACGGCCTGCACCTCGCTGCCAATCCCGGGCACGCTGCCAGCCCTGGAGCGGCCTGCCGCGCCGCCGCGGCCCACTGCCGACCGCTCCACGCCACTGGTCTCCCGATGACGAGGCGAGCACCCGCTGGGGCTCAGCCTCTGAGGTGGACGCCTCCGTCGACGACTCCGCACGCGACTTGCAGCCGCGCCACCGGAGGAGCGCGAGTGACCGGGCTCCACTCCGGCAGCACGGACAGACGTGCCGGCCGCTCCCTCTTCAGCCACAGGGGCCTCGTCCTGGATCAGATGACGCGGCGGCCGGATCCTCCGCGCAGGCCTCTTCGGAACTCCGGCCTGTTGAAGTACCGGTCCCAGCTGCTCCATCAGCCACCCAGGACCCCGCTTCAAAGCTGCCAGGCGAACTCCATCCAGGATCTTCTCCAGCTCCGGATCCATGACGACCTGCAGGTAAGACAAAAAAGGGGGGAAAACAAACACACCAGAGCGAAGGAAAGACCAAGGAAAATGAAATGACAAGAAATGACCAGAAAGACAGGAGATGACAGGAGATGACAGGAGATGACAAACAGCAAGATGGTAAGTACACAAAATGGTGCCTAACTCAGCGGCGCCAACCCTTAAATACCTACCGTTAACCCCTCCCCCAACATTCAAAAAATGCCGACAGAGCCTATCCCTGTTCGGCACTCAGTCAACGGCCCACTCGGGCCCATTTTGAGCCCCGTGGGCTTCATTCATTGGTAAATTCCTCGGTAAAATAAGTATTTGGTCACCTACAAACAAGCAAGATATCTGGTTCTCACAGACCTGTAACATCTTCTTTAAGAGTCTCCTCTGTCCTCCACTCGTTACCTGTATTAATGGCACCTGTTTGAACTTGTTATCAGTATAAAAGACACCTATCCACAACCTCAAACAGTCACACTCCAAACCCCGCTATGGCCAAGACCAAAGAAAAGAAAACATCACCGGGCGACGTATAATAAACTCCATATCAGGCAGACCAGTCCCGTGCTGAGCGGAGGCGAAGAGTCCCACCTCTGGAACCACACATCAGGTGAACGGAGCGCACTCCTCGTAATCAGGTCGAGGCAGGAGACAGGGCCGGGGGGGATGCAGCCGTGCACGTCGTCGCTTTGTCAGAGCCAAATCTGGTAAGTCGCCGTGATGGTTGTCGTCGGTCGGACCGCACCGATGTCTGCAGAGAGGCTGTATCCCGTGGAACAGGTCGGTCAGCTGGATCCTCCGCGGTAGACACGTCGTCACAAACCAGCTCCCATTGTTGTAAGAGAAGGAGACCCTCTGCCGGGTGACAAATAATGTGCAGAACCCCATTCCGAGAGAACAGCAGCTTAGTGGGGAAACCCAGCGGTATGGAATGTGATTTTTCCGCAGCACCAAAGTGATAGGGGCAAAAGATCTACGCAGGGCGAGAGTCTCAGCCGAAAGGTCAGCAAATAGGTGTAGCTGCTCATAAGGAGGGGGAAATGGAGAGCAACGACGGGCCTGGTCCATGATGGCCTCTTTAGAGGAGAAATAGTGGAACCGGAGTATCCAAATCCAAAATATTTATTCCTAAAAAAAAATGAAAATGTAAGGCTTACAAATTGGAGTGGTAAGCACACCTTTCAGAGTCTCACAAACATAGCCGGAAATGAATTAGTAGACGGGGCTTGTAATGTCTTGGACGTGTTTCAGTTACTCCTCCAGTTTCTGGATCATTGCTGTAATCGCACTCACGTGTTTCGCCTGCCAGTCAGGCCTGTCCAATGTGCTGAAGTGCATAGTATCCATAGCCTATATATATATATATATATATATATATATATATATATCTGTCCCCACTCTATATACACTTTATACAACAGTATATAAACTTTAAATTAAATATCTCACAATGCCACTGATTGACAAACTACAGCCTGTTTAGTTGAGGAATTTAGTAATGCTACATGATGTCCATTTTCTTGTCACCTTCCCAATAATTGTGCAAAGTTTGGAACATTACCTTATCACCACATAAACCAATTCAGCAGGAACAACTTATTGGCAGCCGTGGTGATAGAAGCATGCTTCACACTAACTGGGGCCTTCACTATATTCCCACCATGTTGCATTATTGTGGTTGCATTATTACTTTTATACGGCTTCTTCCATGTATCACAGTTAATCACTATCTCTGAATCTGCTGTAATATTTTACTGATGAATGCATTCAAAATCCTATAAATAGTTACAAAACAAACACCAAATTATATTATAAAAAGTAAACAGTATATTTTGTGCAGGTCTGCTAAGTTGCAAAGATTACAGCTTTAACAGCAGGTGTTACCACATAGCTCTGTGATGCAATAAAAGCAAGCTGGGTGAATGTGTGCAGGACACAGGCTCAGGCCACCACTTTGCTGGATTGATAGTAGAAGGAAGATGAAGCTGGTAGTTTTGTTCTTATTTCTGCTGGTTGCAGAAGTCTGTCCTGCTCCGCTGCCTGCTAATCAGCATGATGATTACGGCAAGTTGAAGACGGCACCAAGCACGCCTCCAAAGAACGGCCAAAATGAACTGGATGTGAAATGGATTGCTGTTTTAGCATCAGTGGCACTTGTGTCATTTTGCCTTTGCTGCGGCCTCCTCGGATTCCTGATCTACAAATATATAAATTGGGATCCAAATAATAACGGCAGCCTGCATCAGACCCCCAGAAGAGACGGCCCAAAAGCATGCGCCTTCTTACAGTCAGTCTTCTTTTCATAATAAGGAGATTTCACCTGCAGTTTCAAAGGTTGTTTTATTCTGGAGCGTATACTTTACATAGTATAATGATATAATCATTATATAAGGAATATCATCGGAGAGAGAGAGAATGGATACCATGGTTTGTCAGCGCTTTGTAGAAGCCGGATTGGCAGGCGAAACGTGTCGGTGATTACAATGATTATGATTATTATGGAGGAAGAGGAGTAACAGCACAGCCTACAGAGGGTTACCAGCGGCTTTTGAGAGATCTGAAGGGACTTCTATGCTACTACTTTTTCTGGCTGTGTTTGTGAGGCTCTGAAAAGTCTTCTCTCTGCTCCACTTTGTGAGCATTGCATTTTCTGTATTGTTTTGTTTTACAAGAATAAATATGTATCCTTAAGTTCTTCACCTGTGAGGTTTTGTTACTATATGTTTAACCCGTGATGCTATATGCGCATGTCATGCTCCCTCCTCTGTGAGTAATATTCCTTGGGGGATTTTTTGTGTATATTTATACAGGTTGGACAATGTTATTTTGTGTGTTTCTTTTGATGATTGAAAAATATAACCGACTATTTCGAACTATATGGAAGAATTTAGAAAATTTTTAAAGATATAACTACTCCACTATTTTAGAAAATAAAAAAAATGCATAAATCATTTGTAGACTAGAGCAAATGGGCCAAAAAACATTTTTCAGTTAGTCTTATGCCCATTCGTTTTCAGGCATTGAATTTCGTTTCCTGCCCTTCCTTCGGTTCAGCTGAAAATTAGGGGACATTTTTAATTCGGGAACTAAATTTCTTGCCCGGTGCCCACGTTCACTTTCAATCACTTTCTCATACTGTCACTCACTCTTTCACGCTCTTATTCAGTCTTCCGCATTCTCTGACGAACCATTTCTGCTTCTGCTGACCATTTGCGTATCTTCTTCTCCCTTCTCTTCCATCTTATCTATTCTATCTTTAATCTTCACTCCTTAATCATCTTTCTTTGTCCGCAAATTCTGTAGCGCTGTACAATGGGTGGACAGGACATAACAAGTAGTATGTAACATAACAATTTGACTTACAGAGATAACAGGTGAAGAGGGCCCTGCTCAAACAAATTACATGTGATATAATATTTTATAATATTTCTTCATATGTCCATTGCATGAACTGTTGTGAGATTTATAGATTTAAAGTGATATCAGAAATTAGCAAATTGGACTAAAAGGCATAGGCCCAATGGAAACAATCCTATGGCAATCTTTCTTTTGTCAATGTTTTATCAACGCCATGTCCCCCTGTTCCCACAGCTCTTTTTCCTCTGTTTACTGTGTTATCTAGGAAATGAGACATAGAACATGCTGACTGTGCCTCTGCTTAGTGAAAGCACATAAATATACCTACACTTAGGTAGGTACAACTGCCCATAGTCTAAGTATTTTACAATAAGGAAAATGTTTTATGCATGCAATCTTACAGTAAAATAAGTATACTGCACTGTGGCTCACTTGGATTTTGTGCACATGTGCTGAACATATCATTTATATGACTCTCTGGTATCGAATAATTTTGGGAGCAGGGTGGGCCAATGGAATGGACATTTAAACTCCTTCAAGCCTCACACTCAGGTAGACTGTTAATGGAAGAAGCAGCTGCATAAGACAGAGTGAATTGCCATATTGGGTGATCAGGATCCCTATAGCACCACTGCTCAGTGCGCTGTTTAAAAGAGAAATCACTGATCTCCCCAAACTGCCTATAAACACTACAGAGAATTGTGCTGAGTCGAGTTGGATAATGACTGGTGCATATTGTCTTTAAAAGGGGGAGTGCCAAGATATGACATCACTCAGAAGAAGAAGGGCATACAGAAGGGGTCGACTGATGGTGCTGCCTTGAGTTTGGTCTAGGACAGACCCAAATATTAATACAGCACTGGGTAGAGAAGCTTCCCCTGTGCTCCCAGGACAAGGAGAGGCCTGATATTTGGACTATGAGTCTATCTAGACCTATATTTAATGTCTAGCAGACTTTTCCCAGAGCCTGGTGTAGCTGGATCTGGCAAGGAGGATAGCATTAGTAGATGGTTAGGTTCCCCTAAAGCAGGGATCCCCAAACTCGGCCCTCCAGCTGCTGCAGGACTACATCTCCCATAATGCTCCTTCAGCTAAGGGGCTGGCTGAGGAGTATGGGAGATGTAGTCCTGCAGCAGCTGGAGGGCCAAGTTTGGAGATCCCTGCCCTAAAGTGCTTGTTACCGTACCTTATAATGATCGTGTTTGATTTTTAATGACATAATGCCTATTGTCAGTGAAGGTGTTATCTAAAGACAAACAATAATACTGTGCATAAAATCCTGCAAGAAAATAAACTAGATCAAATAAATCAATATATTTGTGTGTCAACAAAGTCTTTATGTGTTTTAGTCAATATTCTATGTCACCACAGTCTTATGATTGAAAATAACATTTCATATTTAGCTGTTCCAGGATATAATTAGCTCAGCATTATTAGTAGTATTTGTGTGCAAAACAGTAATTGATAATCAATTCATGATGATATATGTATTTCTAACATTACATGAATTCTGAAACATTATCATTAATAGATTATTTCCTGTATGCTACAAGGTGGTTATAGCGCCACTGCTTTGTAGAGTGTGACAAGTTCAAGAACATTCTCATCTCCTCAGTTGAATATTCTTATTGTGTCGCATTCCAGCTTCAGAGCATGTTCTTGTCTCTGAGACCTAAATCTGCCAAATAATGAGTTACAGCAATCAAAAATATCTGACAGGTACCCTTTTTTAAGACATTATTCTGTGTAAAGTATTGTAATTTTACTCATAAAAACAATATGACTGCAAACCATCTAAAAAACCTTTACAATCTGCTGTAGGCTATTTTTGACACTTTTAAAGAGCAATGTTCAAACTGAAGTACTTCATATTGGCATTCTACATCTTGGTGACATCTGTTAAATTATAATCAGTGACAGATAGTGGCCTAGGCTACCAAGGCTTAAGCCTCAAGTCAAAGGGCAGATTAGGTAGTCAGGGTCCTCTGATGCAGAAATGAAGTACTGAACTATGTGGGAGTTCAATGGTGTCACATAATGTGACGTTACATGACTTTACAGAAGTAGCGCAGCTGCTTGCAGTTTGTAAGCAGCTATAGTGAAAAGCTCCAGACAATATAAGAATGTGATGTTTGGAGAGGTGAAAGGTTTGCACCCATACCAGTTTGACTTGGACAATCTTGGAATAAAGAGATCAGTCAGGACTAAATCAGGACTTAGTAGTTCCGGACTTACCTCTTTATGTTCCAGAAACCGACGGGCTAGTGGCAGTTTCCAAACAGAGACAGGGTTCAGCTGTGTCATGTAACGGCACATTTTTTGAGTGTGTGTATCTCACCCGTTTCTTCTCTCAATTGTCTCCCTTTTGTCATTGTCTCTTCCGTTCTCTCTTTCTCATCATACCTCTTCTTTTTTTCTTCTCCTCCCTTTACTCCTTTGACCTTTCTCTTTTTTGTCTCTTTCATTTCTTTTCATTTCTCCTTTCTCTTATTCCCTTCTTCTTCTTCTTCTTCTCTCTTCTCTCCTTTCATTTTACATATTCAATTCTTTTCTCTATTTATCTCTTCTCTTTTTTGCATCTCTTCAGTCACTCATCTTTTATGTATTTTTTCTGTTTTATTTTTTCTCTCTAATGAACAAAATTGGAAAGCATTTTTGTTCTAAAGCATAAAACCATCCCCTTGGTCACACCCAACCATGCCCAGTCACATCCACAGGAGCAACCCTCGGTTAATTGTCCAGGAATGGCTCAGTAAAAGGTGACAACACTAGTGAGATGTGATATGTGATTAATACAGTGAAGTGTGATGAAGTGAGCATTGTAAGTGTAGTTTAGAAGAAGGGTGTGAGCGTGCGTGACCTAGTATCTGTGTGCTAGAATTTGTATATGTGTTTGTTAGTGTAAGTGTGTGCATGTGTTAATGTGAATGTATGTATAAGCGTGTGTGTGGATGTTACTGTGTGTGCAAGGGTCTTGCCCCTCGGGTCAAAAGGTGCAAGCCTTCTCCTGTTTAGTGTCATGAATCATCAGACCATGGAGGAGGAGGGGAGCTGCAGTTTCAAGTTAAGGTAAAGAAAGCTTTCTTTTTAAGTTGGTATAAATTTAAATTTTAAAATACAAATATCATGATACAAACTAAAATGATAAAGCACACAGTCAATGTATTATTTTTATGAAGTCAACATAAAAACTAATAATAGGATTGCTAGGAATTATTGAAAAAGTTATAAATGTTGCAGAAATATGGAATAATTGGCAGCCATGTCCCCTCATCAAACATCCAATATGCATATTTTTAAAAGGAGATTTCTCATAAAAAATGTACTATCCAGGAATTCATTCAGAATGTAATACATCCAATACACAAGCATTAAGTTGTGTTTTTCTATTAGAAATCAATTATTAATGATTCCATTGCTTGACTTCTCACCTTAACTGGAACACCACTTATAAATGAGCTATGAAAGCAGTGGACCTGAAAGTAGAAGATGAAAAATAAAATTAAATACTCATATTTAAAAATGAGGTCAGAAAATATTCCACAGCTTGACATGGATTTTAAATATTAAATTTGTAGTTGATATTCTTTTAACCGACAATGCCTCAAGCACTCTTAAAAATGCAGATTCAGTATCTAGCTTCCTTACTTCTGTTTCTTTTTTTTACACTTGATAACCTTTTCCCAGGTGAACTGTTTCACTGCAATATGCATGGCCTTGTATGTATATTTGGTTGACTGCAAAAACTTCTGTATCATTATGAGCACATGATGTTACACAGAAATCTCACTCTGAGGAATCCTCTAAACTCTGAGAAAAAAACTGCTTATTCAGGCATGAGATAATTTCATAGAATTTCTCTGTAACACGTATAGCAGTTGTTTTTTAAATGACTGAACATGTGAAATGTTTTCAGTTTCAAACTATAAATTCTTATCCATTTACCGAAGTGAAGGCTACTTAAAACTCAGTGTTTTATGTCTTCGATAAACTATGCAGCGCATTAGTAAAATACTTCCAATACTGTCTCCTTAGCTATAATTCAATGCTGAAAATAGGATAAGAAAGGTTTTACTCATCAGTGCACAGAAAACAAGCTATGTTTACTGTACTGTTTAAACCACATTGTACGCTTAACCCTTTGAGAGTTGTATATGATAACTGAGAGGTAGCTTAAAATGTATGTAGTATGTCCCTTACAAATGCATGGGGGAATTCTACAGAAAGGAGGGGAAGGAGGTTTTTAAGAGTAGGATGAACTGCTGTGACATCACAACCACTGATCCTTGCATGTTAGCGGGGATCAACTATCTTTACCATTATACTAACCAGATGATCTCGCAATAGATCAGTAGATCCATTGAAAGCATGCTAGAACTTAAGTTCTTGTTAGCAGCCTATTTTCTTATCATAGAAAGCAGACAAAGTAAGTGATTTAACTCGACTACAGCCAGCCGCTATCTATTCTCTCTGGAGGAAACCTGCATTTATAAGTGAAAATTCAAGGCTTACCTTGTTAATGAAAATCTCACATTAAACATGCCAGACTTCCAGCACGGAAGGGAATGCGGCCCATACTTAACTACACTATATGATGTGAACAAGCCTCCTAATTATTAGACGGATTTACGCACCTGTTAACCCCTGCAATGCTGCGTAGATAAAGTAGATTAAATGGGGAAGGGACCAGGGAGATTAGGAAACGCAGATTCTTCGTGTTGTGTGTCTTCGTATACGTTTTGCCCCCGCCATGTTCGTATGTTCGGTATTCGGGCTGAACAACAAAAACGCACCTGAATACGAATGCACAAGTCTACTAATTATTGAGTTTAGGTGCTTTAGCAGTAGAAACACTGGCAGAATGGGTCATACTGAACAGCGCACTGACTTTAAACATGGAACTGTTATAGGATACCACCTTTGTCACAAGTCAGTTCATTAAATGTATGCCCTGCTAGAACTGTAAGCATCGAGGAATAACAATAACAATAAGCAGTAAGCCATGCACACTCACATAGTGGTACTGCAGAAGGTTGAAGCTTGTAGCGTGTAAAAAATGATGTTCTCTGTAGCATTACTCACTACTAAGTTCCAAACTGCACTTAGAACCAACATCAGCACAAACACTGAGTTCATGAAATGGGCACAAATTTCCACAAACACACACTCTATAGTCTTGTAGAAAGCCTTCTCAGAAGTGTGGAGTCTATTATAGCTACAAAGGAACTGGTGACTCCATATTAATGCCCATGGTATTGAAAGTGGATGTCCAACAAGCTCATATAGGTGTGATGGCCAGGCGTCCACTTACTTTTTGTCGTATACTGTATATTTAACCCAAAGAAGGAAACGACGAATGGTGTACATGATAAGTACTTTCAATGCAGATTGCTAGCTACATATGCTATACTCTCTAGGTTACACTTCCAATTTAGTATGTATAGTTATATACCTATTTGTAGGTTGAAAGTGCTACAAATGTAATCTGCTCTTTAATATAATATTATATCTGCTTTATTAAGTCACATTTTGCTCTTTATACAGTATAGACTAGCGGAATAACCAAATTTCAGGTCAAGCAGCAGCCTCAGGTATCTTCACACTAACATCCAAAATTAGACATATTTAAGGTTCATGCCTGCATCTGTCAGGGTCATTCCTGCCTCTTAGCAGAGTGGGAACACATCATCCCATCAATAACATTGACATTAAATTTGGATTTCAGATAACCACAACATGCTATCTTTTCAAATCACTTCTTCCACAATCATGCTGCAAGAGCTCAGAAAGTATTTGCCATTAGGGAAAGCATGTGGTAAATGTATTAGACTTTTTTAAAAAATAAATATTTAATGCAGATTTACCAGGAGTTGCAAAAATCTATATAGCAAAGAAAAATCACCTTTAACATTTTCTTTGTGTTTTTAAGGCAATTGTATAATCATGTTAAAACGGAACAGGGGCTTAAAATGTTATGTCACAACAGACACTATTTAATTATACTAATATGAGATGAACATATTTGTCATTGCCCATTTGAATAATTTCAGTCATTTACAATGATGATTTGTCACAATACAAACTGCTATTGCATTAGAGAATGAATTATGTAAATGGATATGCAAACAAAAATGTAATGTTATACGCTCATGTCACAAATATGCATATGCCATTTGAATTTTATTGCAGAATGAGAAATAATGTGTAAATTTGCTTAGTTTGTTCTGTTTAAGATTTTTGTCTCAATGTTTTTGGGGATATATAAATATTTAGTAAAAACTTAAGGGAAGGTGGCAAAAGGAAAGATACTTACCATTGGGCAATGATGAAATATACGGCAATGTATTTTGCAAGTAGGTAATATCAATAATCAAGCTATATGCTAAAGACTATTACTTTTTCTCAGCCCCATAAAAATAATTGTCATGTAATCTTACCTACTAGTATACTTAGAAATATAAAGGAATATGTGTGATTAAGCCTTAATCTTCAATGGTTTCTAAATGCAAAATGATTTATACAGTTTTTGGCATGAATAAAAGACCTCTGTTCATATCTCCGAACACTTTCATAACTACCCTCTATGCTATTCTCGCATATCATTTCTTCCCACTTGTGTATCCAGGATGTTACCTATGTTGTACTTATTCACAAGAATTCCCTATCTTGTTTTGTTACAGTCTCTTATTCTTACTTTTAATGTTCTATTCATAGACCCACACTATTTATTCACCTAATACCCTTAACCTGCATCCTAAAATAATCTGATCTCCACTCCACGCTCTTCTCTACATCACCCTTGCTACAGCCAACTGATCCTTATCCAACCAGTACATCTGCTTCTATCTCATTTCCCCTCAAACTCCAATTAGATCATAAGCTCGTAAGAAAATGGCCCTAATCTTCTTCTGTACCAGTATTTTTAAATGTGTGTTAACCTTATTGTCAGTTTGCATATTAACATTTTTAATTTTCACCCCTATTGTAATAGTGCTATGGAATCTGCTGGCAGTTAGTGCTCCCATTATTTCACATATTAAATTTTGATAGCTATTAAATATGTTGTGACTGGCCTACCTTAGCATATGCCAACAGATGTATGCTAAAAATAACAGACCAAAGTAACACACGGTGTGTAACGCTTCCATACTTTTTGGAGACTTAAACTGATCATTGAAACAACACATGTCAGAAGTTATAACAATCATATTGTTGGGCCCATCTGCTCTGACCTCAGATGAAGACCTGCTACATTTGGTAGAGTAGCACTGTTGGTTCTAACTGGGACAAAATTCTGCAGGAAACAACTACAAATATTTTCATTTAATGTGGATATTTATATCCAATAAACTAATGAAGGGATGTACAAAGCAATGGTAATGTTTTGGAGAGGCACGCATGGAAACTAATAATAATCAAAAGTATTTGAGCAACCGCTCAAGAGGTGTTTTTCTGTCAAGATCACGCGATTGTCTTTTGAGACCCATTTTACAACATTAACAACCCATATACAAACCCTATTGCTTTACAAAACACATTAAATATGTATATTACATCAGCTCAATACAATAAATGTAGTGCCTACATGGAAACGATAAGCAAAGTACTATCCATAACATAATTCACCAAACACTAAGGAAGAAGAACCCTCCCCCTACAAGTATTGTGCTGTGTGAAGTGAAGGATTAGCAAAAGAAACAAAAAAAGGAGTGATTGACAAAAGGAAACAAGGATCCCTAGTTTTTTCTAATAGCCTGTTGGAAAGGCCCTTCCGTCTTCTACCACTTGCGATAATTAAGTGAAGAAGGTGATCGGTGATCCAAAACAGTGGAAGCCACAGTGGAGCCGAGTCCCCAATCTTCGTCTTCTGGGGCTGCACTCCCAGAAAGGGATGTGCAGCCTCTTCCTTCCCACCCAGGCAGAAGCCTTGGATGGGCCAGGTCTTCTAGGATCTCCTGAGAGGAGATCCACTGAAGTATTCAGGTCCTCCCGTACAAAAATATTCAAAGGGGGAGTTGGGGCCAAAAGGGACACACCACTCCCTTCACCAAAACTGAACTCAGTTTTCGGGGGGCATCAGGCAACCCAATGGAGCTTAACTCACTCTGAAACATGAAATCAAATGTGCACTGAAATCCGAAAAAACTGAAAGGTATCGGTGCACCCCTCATAGTCCTGAGTCCCCCAGCAGATCCATGCTAGGGGACACTATAACAGCCTTGGGCTCTCTGATGCTATTCCCAGCCTTAAAGCCAGAGGACCAATCTTTCCCTCTCTCACAGGTACTCACCTGATCTTAGCCAAAAGGCCCTCATAGATTCACAGACCCGTTCACAGCACACAATTATTTTATAAATAAATACAGGATTAGTCTTCACTGCCCCCACAATTTAGATTTCCCTTAGTTCACCCCCCTTTACCTCTAACTGCACCTTAAGTTAACTTTATTAAATTAATCAACTCTCAGTCCTCAGCATTAAATTAACCCTAAAGAACCCATTAATCATAACTGTCCCTAAACTAACCCTAAAGACCTCATCAACCATAGCTGCCTCTAAATTAACCCTGACGCCATCAACCATAACTGCCCCTAAGTTAACCCTAAACACTCCATTAACCATAACTGCCCCTAAATTAAACCTAAACACCCCATCAACCAATAATATTCACACTTTCTATATTTATATTTTTGGTACTTCTACATTTTTGGGGCATCTGTTTCAGTAACACCGATGTATGTTTAAAGCCTGTTTTACTATACACAGTAGCTCATTAGATTGCAGTAGTGTGTGTCCAACATTCATCCATTTCATCAGAGTCTAGCACATTGTTAATATAAGCTGCATTCACTCGGGTATTAATTATATCACTACAGCATTTTAATTGACAGTTGCCATGTCTTATCAAGGAGATTATACTCAAGTTCACATTCCCTGCAATTCAGGAAATCAACCTTTTGGTTTGGTGATTTTAAATATTTTTTAGTTGATGTTTATCAGATTACTGTTTTGTGCTTAATACTAATGGGCTTTATTTTTTTTCCCACGGTAATACCTCTTGCTCTCCAAAAAGCTGTTATATTTGAACTCATGAAATAGTCTGTAACTCAATGCATCATATGGCTTTTTGATTTACATATTTCTAATTATAACATGTTGCCGAAATGAGTCTGTACTTTTAAAACTATAATTAAAATTAGACAAATGTACAGATGTTTAATAAGATGCTTACTAATCCTAAATTATGAATCAAGAAAAAAAGTGCAGTTTAGCATTTGTTACCAAGGCAGCTGTGCTATCTCACAGTACTCCTTCCTTCCACAGTGCATTTCTTCCAAAATAAGAAGAAAAAAGAGTGAGTGTGTAATTTATGTCACAGTGTTCCAACTTTGGCCTTATTAACCTCTTTAAGACCCCTTGGATGGATGTACTATTATGTCCCCCAAAACAGGGTTAATATGACCCTTTGGAGCTAATAGTACTTTCAGCCTTTTTTTTAAAATATCAGGCTGTCTGAAGTCCCAGGGATCTCTGTGCAGTTCATAAATAATAGTCATAATAATAGGAAAAACTAAGGAGAAAACAATCTGTCAAAAATGTGCCCCAGTAATTTGTACCCATTACTACTAGAAGTCCTAAAGTACAAACTTACAAAAATCCTTTTTTAAACCCTAAATCCACAAGATTGTTTTAGATGCGCCCCTCTAAAACATAAAAACCAAACTGTACAATTGGGGTATTAGTGTAATTAGGGGATGTTGCAGAACATAAACTGGGTTAGTCATCAGCAGTAAAACCTACTCTGTAGAAGAAATCCTAAGCAAAAGCACAGTTGTTTTTTTTCAAAGTGTTTTTTTTTATTTTTTTTTTACATATTAGCACCACTTATGATTATGTTAAATGTCTATGGTTTCATAAGAAAGCTCTTGTTTGCCCTGAAAAAAATATGTTGTGTAGTACATCAAGTATTAAAAAGAGCAATAGAGGCTTAATAAACATATAGTAAAAAAAGCAAAAAAGCTTGGGAGGAAAAACCTTTGGTCATAAAAAAAAGGTTAACTTGGCTAAATTTGAGTCCTTTTTTTTAAAATAAAACTTACTGCTAGTGTGATATGCAAGTTTCTACCCCAACAGACCCACTTAGAGATAAAGACTGCGACTGTGTTCAAATGTTTATTTGTCTCTCTTTGTACTGTTGATTATGTGTACTGCAGATAAAGATTTTACAATCTAAACCAAGAATGTGGATGCTATCTCTATGTGAGTTCATAATCCTACAGCTTGAGCATTGTTATTATTGATCCACAGTAACATTTTTATGAACTCACGGGTATTAAAGGTTAGGCTACTTGGCAAGACTATGTACTCCTGGGTTGACACTTTACGAGGGAATTAAGTTTTAAATTCATAATTTGACTATACAAATGCATCCATGTTACTAAAAACTAATTCAGTATAAATAGCACCTATGTAAACATGTGATAAAATAATGGATCTATTATAGGTATTATTACTACACTGTAAAACCCCTATAACAGCAGGTTTTCCCATTGCCTGACTTTTTGATTGAGGGTATTCATCATTATGGAATTTGTGGCCTTAATTCTGGTATCCAGATAACAATATATGATTCATTATGTGATACTTTCACTCTATAAACATTGCTTTGACTTGTTGTCAGAATACAGTTTATGTCCTAGCCAACATCCCTAGGCTGGCTTACTTGTGAAACACAAAGCAATTGACCAGTGGAATTAATAATTGATAGTGCCTCTGCTATTTGCTTTAGGGACAACTTTCTTGTATTATAAATTGAAATTGAAGAAATTTCAGGCAATTTAAAAAGTGCTGAACTATACCTGGAAAATGCTTTCTTCATATAAGAGGGAATTATAGAGAATGTAGTAAAATATATGTTGAAGGTTTGTCAGATAAAGTTGCAATGGTATATTTACTACAAAAAACACTTGTTTAAATAGCCCAAGATGCAAAGAAATGCTATTGAACTATGTTTCTTCACCCATAAGTGTCTTACTCAAGATGAGTTGTTCTAGAGCTATTTGGTCCAGGCACATGAACAAAGGAGGTTGGTTCATCTTTCAGGGTGATGGCCCTAATGAGATGCCCATCAAAATAAAAAAATAAACCCACCAACTTCTGTTAGTAGTTGTATTTTTAATGTGTTTTTTTTAATGTATATATTTTATCTCACTCATCAAAGAGGAAGCAGGGGCGTATCTACAGTATTTGGAACCCGTGACGGATCCTGTATGTGGCACCCCCACTTTAAAATGTAAAGACACCTACAAAAAAATTAATGTTGGCAAAATGTGGTAAACTGTAAAAAAAACAAACAAGAAATCGGAAAAAATAAATTAACAGAAATAAATTAAATAAGTTTAAATAAATAACATGTACTGAACAGATGTGATACAGCATAATTCCAATCACTATACACTGAGCCAGACATTGACGGTGGTTCATTTGTGTGCAGCAAGGAGCTGGTTAATTCATAAACAGCACAAGTCGGCTCAAAAGTAAATTGCAGTCAGCATAGTTTTTATAATTCTATGTTTACATAGGACTAAGCAATTATCCAATAATATATTCATAAGAAGGAGTATTGATTAAGTTTATCAATCAATAGCTGGTTTGCCAAACCTTGCAGTTTAGTGAATAGACCCATAAAGGCTATTAGCAGAAACACTGCAATATATTCATTCCGAACCTGCCACACATTGTAATTATGTTTCCCGTTGTAGAACTTTTAAAACAGTTTGTTGCATTGAAATATTTTTTTTGTATTAACACAAAAAGTAGAATTCTTAACAAGATTATTCTTTAAAACAACTATAGCACATCCATTCAAAAAATGAAAAGAAGAAATAACCTGTTTTCTAATGTCTCTTGTTATGTCTCAACAGTTCACGCTGTCAACCAATTGTTTACTGTTTACACTGGTAGAAAATGATCTGCTTTTAACCCCTTAAGGACAATGGGTTTTCCTTAAATGCATTGTGACCCGTACATGTATGGGCTTTGTCATGAAGGGGCTAAACACTGAAATCAATGAGAAAGGTAGTCATTCTGGAGGAAATTTAACATATTACTCACATATTCAAATAAACTAGAAATATAGTCCTAATCTCAGTTTAGGACCATTATTGGGCATTTCAAATATATTTTATAAGTAACATAAAACATGATATTAGCCGTTTTGTTTCATATAATGCAACTACATATACAACTTTTCTTTGAAGACTGTTGAGTCTTTGAGTGCCAGTTCAGAGGCAATATTTTCCCACAACATTTTAGGCTTACTTAAATGATGTACTGCTTTAACTCTTAGTCATCTCTCTCTTTCCCATCTTGTAGCTTTCTGAAAGCCACCATTCTGAGCTAGGTTCCTTGCAAGATTAGAAAAACCTTCCTGAAACACCACAAGCCACCTGAAAGCCATAATGCTGAGACAGGCTTCTTGCAAAATTCAAAAAAGCTTTCCCGAAATACCACAAGCCACTGTGCCAGGATCTTCGCATGATTAAAAAAGTATTCATCCTCATTCGGACTACTTTGGCAGTTATGCATGCACATTTATTAAGCCCTTAAGGTCATAACTGTTTTTTAATTTTTATACTCTTTGTGATGATAGCCGTTTTAAAATTTCTGCAGTGTTTAGCTATAATTTTATATATTGTCTTTCAGGCAAGATTTGTTTTTTAATCTTTACACATCTACCTATCTATAAATCCTGCCAAATAGATTCTAATATTTGTCCTGAGTTTATAAATACCCACTGTTTGTTTATGTTTTTTGTGTTTGCTTTTCATTACAAGTTATAGGGCAATAGGTACAAGTAGCGTTTTGCTATTTCAAAACCATTTTTTTTTCAAATCCTGCGCTCATGTCCTATTTGGGACATCTTTGAAGCCATATATTTTTGAAAACTAGACACCTCAGGCTACTTTAAATGCTGGTATTTTAACTCTTTTCATGCATTAACTCCACCACCAACCTTTGTCAATGTTTGTGGTAGTATTTTTACAGCGCCTGGTAAATGTCACTGATACCATCCATAGGTTTGTCATTTGGGCTTTGTCCTATTTGGGATATCTTTAAAGTCTGCAAATTCAACTTTATACTGTAGGTATGTATACAATGCAGAATAATGTCCTCTACAAAACAAACTAGATAAGCATTAAAAGTCGGTTTCTATAACAACTGAGCAACAAATAACAAGGGGTTTTATGGATATGCTGGGTGAGAGCATAACAAACAAACAATAACCACACATAACTAAGTAGCCAATGCAATATTTTTGAATCCTTACTGAATACAGGGAACCAAACAGGGCAGGTGGACCTAACCTTTACTGGAGAAGGCTGCCCTGTATTAATTCATCTTTTAATTCCCAGTATCTACTCACAGGGTCTAAATATGTATAGTTTGAAGGAGAGGCGAGAAAGAGGAAATGTGATAGAAACTGTTAAATACACAAAGAGATTTAACAATGTACAGGAGGGAAGTTTATTTCAAAGGAGAAGAAATGTTAGCACAATAGTTCATAATCTAATAAGATAGTACTGGGCTGCAGCGTCAGCTGGGAAGCAAAGGTAAAATACTATCCCCTCAGTAGGAAGCCAGTGTGTGCACTGTGTTGTAAACCTATTTCTTTATTTAGGTCATAATGTAAAATGAGAAGGTAAGAGGTTTAGATGTAATTTAGTGGTGCCACTACCCTAGACTCACCCCCTGGCTGCAAAAGCCCTGAAGAGTTGATTATTAGAGAAACGGAAGCAAGAAGGGGTGTCATTGCTCCCTGTACTGTTGTAATTAAAAGGACTGGATATTTTTTGTGTTCCTTCTGTGTGTTCTGTAAATGTATAGTGGATGGGTTTGGATAATCTAAAATTAAACATTTAGTGATATTACTTGGATAGCCATGGTTTTCTTTGCCCCTATAGATATATAAATGCTGACATAGATAGTGATGGCAGAAAATAATTAGCGGGCCAATTTAACGTTTCCTTTTTTGAATCATGTTTTATTTATCAATTCTCTGGAGAATTATGGCAAGTAATTAAGACTAACTCATTGTTACCTGAGTTAGTCTTCTATAAAATGTTCATTATTAGTATTGCCAGACATCTTGCAGTACTGCCTTCAGTAAATTCGGTAACACTGAATAAATGCAGTTTATGTAATTATTCATATTTATACTTTTCACCTGCACGTTTTCCATTTTCTACGTAGCAAAAGTACAGCAATCAATGCTAATGAGTCTTTAAACTAGCAGGCCATCTGTTAGTATATTCCCTGCTATACAAATTATACTGTTGTTAAAGTAATTCTACAAAATCTGTTTGTACATTCGTAAAGAAAAATGAATTATGTGCAAACAATTGATGCCTTAGAAGCGGGGATGCCTTGGAAGTACCATTTTTTAAGTTGGCCAATATTATATTGTCTAATAATGAGACAGGTTGAGTTGTAGTAAGTCACGGCTTTTTTGTTGTTTGAAATTGTTTTAACATTTTTCAAAAGCATAACATAGCATGCTTTTAATAAGAGTTCAGTTTAAATGCAGAATATATATTTTAGTGCAGATTTTTTTTAGTGATGCTGAATTGAAAGTACTCATTTCTTGTTAACACATTGTGGCATTTTTTAAAATTGTGGAATATGATATTTTGCTGCCTAAGTTCAAAGTTCAAATTTTAAAACAACTTTTAAGTCACACTAAACTTATTATGTACTAACATGCAAATCTAAGGGTTAGCTACAAATTAAGTAGCCCAATGACATAAGCACAGTAAAATATCACAAAGATTCACAGACCATCATGATTTTAAATACTTCATAGGAAACAGTGCAGGATTAACCACTCAGAATGCTCCACAGAAATAATCAGAAGGACTTGCTGCTTGAGAAGTCTTTTTTTTTTACCAAGTTTGGTGTAAAAGCTCTAAACTCTAAACCAAATCTCTCATAAAAGACATGCATGATTAAAAAGTAATCTTAGCTCCCCTGCTAAATTTCCTACAGTTTGTAGTGTAATATGTTATGTACTTTAAGTGGCAACTGTGTTTTAAGTGGGTGATTCTCTTTGCCAGGGACTTGATGCATTATTAATATTCAGCAATGAATAATTCTAGTAGCACAGTGTTCAGATAGTCCTTCTTATTTCTATAATGGAGTATAAACCTATACATTTATTAAAATACTTGGCTGCCGAGGCCTAAATTAATATTTTCGTATGTTTTTATGATTACAAGTACCATTACTTAGTAAGGCTGATAATGTATTGTATTATTATTTTGTGTACTTTAAAATATTTTACTTTGTATTTTGTGGCATTTAGATATGAACAAATTCTCTAAAATGTCACAGTAAAAAAACCCAAAAATATCATTTTGATGAGAATATACAATAAAAAGGAAAAATAACCCCTAAGTGTCACTTTTCAGTATTTTTCCAACAATTTTGCTTACACTTTCAAACTAAACATCTGTTGTACTAATTGACAACAAAGGCGAAGTTTTAGGTCATTTTGATAAATTAATTTTGTCGTGGTAAAAGTTCTGGTTACGACAGGTTCCCCTGTAGACATTATTTTGTAACACTCCTAAGATTATTATAGAAACTATACTTAGTACCCTGGAGACTCTTAGTAAGCTTTAGACAAGTAGGCTTTGGTGTTGATTAAGGACTATAATGGACCTATTTTTCTACTTGAGCCTAAAGCCCCATTTATAATAAGCCATTTGTCTTTATGTTCTTTTATTATAGAATTTCATACTGAAAATGACCATGCATATTTTATTTTCAGATGATCAAGCTGTATGATAAAGTACTTTCCACTGTCCAATAGATTTGATTCTTACCGAGATAGCAGAAGGAACAAAATGACACCAAATACAACATTATAAAACCGAGTGTTGAAAAGTAAGCATACCTACTGTAATCCGAAACATATGGTATTAAATATACTCCTTCACATCACATAAATGTGGATTGCTGTTAATACCAAAGCCTAAGTGTTCGGATTACTAGGAGACAGCATGTGAACAGATAAGCGTACATAGTAACTGCTTTCGTGAACGCTTTTTCTCTTCCAGTTTATTAGCTGTGTGTCAGCTATAATACACTGTACCATAGACTTATCAGCTTGTTTAATTAATACAGTGCACCCGAGGCTAAAAAAAAATGCTCCCCCTAATAGAGAGATCTCTTGGCTAATAAGAAGGGTCAGGGCTTTTTGTTACATATATCTTCACCATAATCTTACAGCAATTCCAATTTACCTTGCATAGCTTCAAATTATCCAATTTATATAGCTAATCCCTTTCACACTACTGAAATGTCAATGCTAATGAAACCCAGAATGTGGGACTTCAGATATACAAGATAAAATACCTCTGTGAAGAAGACCCTATTAATTTATCAATATCAAGACTTTTCTTGAAATTGAAAACCTTCTTTTTGGCTGGAAGCTGATAAGAGATGCCTTTTATTACATTTTATTTTATTTGGGTTGCAGAATGCACCTTGCAGTAATATATGTCCACTCACTAGTAACTGTCATTTTAGGAGTAATAAATGACACATTTGTTCACTGATGGAAGACTGCATTGTGCCAGAATGTCAGAAAGACCATTCATTATATAACAGTGGCTTAGAACACCTTTTTGTACATTTTTTTGTCACAAAATATGTGTTTGCTGTCTTCATGCTAAAATGCTATTTTTTGATTTGTTTGATTATGTTATTATCATTGATTTGCACAACACTTTCACATCCCACATCACTGTACAAATGGTTATAACGGCATAAAAACACACATGGGAGCTTCTTTGAGAGGTTGGCACATTGTGCCAAATTCCCATTTCCCATGGACTCTTATATACTATAGAGCTACAATTAGTGGTAATTTTTTTTACACTATTGGCGTACATATATGTGGAAGGCATCACTAGGATAATATAAGGATTATATAACATGTTGCAGCACACAATATGACTGTGTGCGAGCTGCCCTGACAGGCTTAAGGTGCAAGGAGAGTCTTGCTGTATGTTACAATGAGTATTTTGTTAGGGCAAGTATGTGTCTATGTGTTACTGTTTGTGTGTGCATGATAACTATGGTGGGGTCCTAATAGATTATTGGTCTAAACCCATTGGGCAAGCCCTGACCAGGATTACTCATTAATTCAATTTTTTAAACCTAAATAATGGACTATAACGCACAGCTCCTCAATTTGAGTGTTAATTATTCCCATAAGATGAAAAGTGCATACTGAACCACAGTCTATGAAACAAGCAATTGGGATATTTAGGAACATCGTGTAGTATTATCTGGCAAATGTAATTAATAACAATAAAAGTGAGAACCAAGGTTATTTTGCAGCTGGGTGACTACATTTTATAACTGTAGTTCAGGAATAAAGTGTGGCTTCAACAGGGTATAGTATCAGTGACTGTGTCTTTAGCAGGCACATATCAGTGTCTCGAACTCCCTCACATTTTGCCCTTTGATAACCTAATTACATGTGATCCCTTTGATTGGTGCTCACAGTGATCACATGATTCTGGATGACTCCAGGACTTTTGAAACCCGTTGAATATTTGGCCTTGTTTCATTGTTACATTCATCTAATCTGTAAAAAAATATATGTTTGAGTCCAGTTGAGTTGAATCATGTAACATTTCACACAGATGTGGAACACAAAAATATTAATACGGTTGATTTATTCAATGTAAGTTGAGATCAGATCTAATGAAATATCATTAGCTCCCCATGGGCCATACCGCTGTTGCAAGTGTGAGCAGGTTGCTTCTTTGGAATGTACTGTGATAGATCTAAAGAGGCAACTGGCAACACCGAGGGACATAGACAACATGGAGAGGAGCTTACTGCTTACAGAGCAGGCATTGGCTGGGGGGGGGGAGAGAAGAGGTCTCGAGGACAGACAGCTGGGTTAGTTGTGTAAGGGGCAGCAGAGGCCGGAGAGCTAGGGAGGTTTGTTCTGGGCTAGATCACCACAACATGTTTGCTAGTTTGTGCGAAGATGCTGGGGAGACCAGCTCAGAGGAAGCATTTCTGGGGCAGGCTGACTCTCCTAGCAGCCAGGAGAGTAGCCTCTCCAGCATAGTGGGAAACCAGAAGGCTAGACAGGTGCTGGTGGTAGCGGATTCAATTATAAGGAAGGCTGATCGGGTAATCTGTCGCCAGGACCCCGAATGGCGAACAGTATGCTTTCTTCCGGGTCCTTGAGTCCGACATATTGTGGACCGGGTAAACAGATTGTTGGGAGGGGCTGGAGATGATCCAGCGGTCGTAGTACATGTTGGTACAAATGACATAGTTAAGGGCAGGTGGGAGGTCCTTAAAAATGATTTTAGGGCACTAGGTCAGAAACTTAGGCAATGGACCTCCAAGGTAATGTTCTCTGGAATATTACCAGTACCACGCGCTACTTCAGGGAGACAGCGGGAGCTTAGAGAGATCAATGCGTGGCTAAGAGCGTGGTGTAAGAAAGAGGGATTTGGGTTTTTGGAGAACTGGGCAGACTTTGCAGTCGGCTACAGACTCTACAGCAGGGATGGACTGCACCTCAATGAGGAGGGGGCTGCAGTGCTAGGGGAGAGGATGGCTAGGGGAATTGAGGATCCTTTAAACTTGGTTCTGGGGGGTAAAGATAGAAATGAAGTGCTAGCTAGAGTAGACTGGGAAGGGGATCTTCCCTAATACTGGGCTTAAGTTTAGGGTTTGCGTATAAACAAATCCCTGGAATTAGAAAAAGTGCAAAGGAGGGCTGCGAAATTAATAAGGGGATTGGGAGATACTAGTTATGAAGAGAGACTAAACAAGTTAAAATTATATACACAAGTTAAAATTATATACACTGGAAAAACGGCATCTCAGGGGGATATGATAACATTAAATGAATATATGCAGGGCCAATATAAAGAACTCTTCAGTGACCTGTTCATTAACAGAAATATACAAAGAACAAGAGGTCACCCTCTGAGACTGGAAGAGCGCAGGTTTCATAGACGACAAAGGAAGGGATTCTTCACAGTGAGGACAATTAAGGTATGGAATTCACTTCCAAGGGAGGTAGTGTTATCCAATACATTAGATACCTTCAAAAAGGGCCTCGATATTTTCTTAGAAAGGCATGACATACAGGGATATAAATAGAATAACAATAATATTTTAGAGCTTCTTGATCCAAGGAGGAATTTTTTTTCCCCTGATGGCAGAATTCGAAGTAGCTTAATTAGGGGTTTTTTGCCTTCTTTTGGATCAAGAATAGGAAGGTTAGGTAGAAGGGTTGAACTTGATGGATTTAGGTCTTGTTTCAACCTTATGAACTATGTAACTAGATATAAACCTATACATTAACTATAATTTTTACATTTGAATCCATGTGAAGTGTTCTCAAATAACATTTTAAAACAGACTTAACAGACTAAATTAAAAGTATTTCTTATAGACAGACTTCTCCAGGGTGTGAAGGGCAGTTCGAAGTCCACACATCAGTACACTTAATGGTTAGAAATGTAATAATGCTTTTTAAGTGTGTAGGTATTTAATTAATATTCATATCCCCAATATGGATTTGAATTAAGTTCACATGACTAACCTACACTTCCATATGTTAGAACAGCTATGTCAAATTTCTTTTTTGTTCCGTACAGAAAGGTCTGTGAATGTTCCGCTTATTGTCTGTCTTAACAGCTCACATTGTTTTTCCTTAATAATGCATGAAAAGCCAGTTAGAAAAATCTCTATAGTAATGTTCATTAACGGCACAAAGCAGCAAGACAGAATTCATTTTTTCTCACAACGTTAGGTGGATTTGATTAGCTAATTTTTCTCATTAACATTTAAACAAAGTGAGCGTGATAGATTATTTGTGTCCAGTTTAAACAAATACCCCAAAATAATACATGAGTTTCAAAATGGAATATATGAAGTACCGTTGTCAGTGAGCTAGCAGAGAATGATCTGGCTGCCTTTAGTTCCTGACACAGAGCATTATTCACTTTTATTAGAGGAAAATGAGAAGCTGAATTCTCTGACTTTTCAATTTTTATCTGTGAAGTAGGCGTCTCTCCTCACCTTGATTCAGAAACATTTATGATAACCTACTGTCAAAGCGGCAAGAGACTTTAATTACACTTTGCTCTGTCAGGACATTGTGACTGCCTTATACGACTTCTATGCAGGGCAGACCGGGAAAGCAAATAATATGTTTCTTTGATAGACTGGCATTGTGAGTCAAGATTTAACTCTGCGTGGCAACTGATCAAGTTAACGTTTCAGCTGTTAGTCATTATTCAAATGTTTAAAAATAGTACCAGATATGCAGATGAATGTTTATGTATTCTGATATTTCAGAAATATGTTGCATTGGTTTTTTCATCTCTTAATTTTCTGTTAACTTGCCATTCCCTAAACACAAGAAAAGCAAACACACACCACTGGTGTAAATGAATAAATAATAATTTGGGTGGCACCCAAATAAGCGTTCCTCCAACACTTAATAATCTATACAACTCTTCCAAATGGGGCGCGCATCCACATAGGGGAAAAAGAGATTTTCGACAAAAAATAGTGTGACTCTGTATGCAAATGAGGCTTAGCAGTATTGCAAGTAAGTAATGCACTCACATCTCCAAGGACATAAATGCGCTCATCATGAAATATTCTTAAATTCTTCGTAGCTAAAAAATATAAAAACACAGCAGCAATGGCACAGTATCATTCGGTCATGTGGATAAGGTAATGTATTGCACTTACAACAGAAGAAATGTACAAACGCGTGTACAAGGTAATCAGCTTTAAATCAGGCACAGGAAAGTCCACCATCCAGCAGCAGGAACTTCCCAATATATCCCTCTCTCTCACAACACGTTTCACCGGACAACCAGCTTCCTCAGGAGATGAATCAGGATTTTCTTTTGCAGCTTGCCCGAAGATATAACATCGACCACCTTCCTTATGACTCAACAAATCGAGATTGGTTCCTTGCCATTCCCTTCCTGTGATGCATTTAAAGGAGCTTATCCATGTAGAGGCATTTGCGTATAAACCTCAGTCTAGAAAACTATAAACATTAATAAAACCAATACCTGCTGTCCCATAACTATGATTTATTATCAAAGTATTTTTAATACTTGCTAAGGTTTTTTAAGTAAAACATTTTAACAAATAATATACTGAAAATATCTTTATTCCACAAAACCTTAGCTCTAAGAATCAACAATTGATCAGTACTCTGAAATGTAGCTACCAAAGTCATGGTTTTGGGAGGCTTTAAAGACACAAAACCCCATAATTGGCCCACAAGACATCTAAGTGTTGTAGTGTCTGTATTTTGTTGAATTAAACTCTTACATAAAGTTCAAACCATGTTTTACACGCCCAAACACCACAAAATGTGTGCACATGGAGCAAAAACCATGTGGACAACCTTGTTGTGTTTTTGATCTATTAGTTTTCAGAAAACAAATTTTATACCCTACCCTTTTGGTTTGGACGAAATTCACAGCCAGAGAAAATAGATAAGCATTGAGAGAGAGAGTAAGCAAGAGATAGAGACAGAGTAAGAGTGACAACAAATTGTATTTCTGAATAAAAAAGCCCTCTGCTGAATTGAAAGGGCACCAAACAAAATTTGGTGTCTGAAAACAGATGGACCAAATATGAAAAAAGGAATTTGATTAATTTGTGGTCCATGCGCCCAAGTCTAATTCAGTAGCAGCACATGCTTCCAGTAAGAATTAATATTTTTTAAGACTGATATATTAATTTAAGTTAATTGTAAGGCACTGACATTATCTATGCCACGTTATGGCCTAAACAACCAGTATTTTGAGACTGTGGTCTATTCCCTGTCAGCAGCTCAGATTAAAAAAAATGATGGACTTAAACCTAACTGTCACACCAGATCTAGGAGTCAGGGTAAGGATCCACAATGCAGAGGTGGTATCACCTTATGGGCAAAACACTGCACAGATGTAGTGCATAAAGAGGAGACAGAATCTTAGTCAAGGCAGGATGTCAGTACAAAAGGATAAGGCAGAAATGAAGGTCAAGGCCACACAGAGTATACAGCTCAGGATGCAATGATGACAACTTGTGGTCAAGGCAAGTCAAGGAACTGTGCAGGATTCAGAACAAGGCAATTGGAAGGAAAACACCCAGGGACTAAAGACAGCTCTTGCATTGGCAAGGGCTACAAGGTAAGTGAGGGTATATGTAGGTACAAGTGGAAGGAGGTGCACACCTAGCAATTAAAACTTAGCACATGTTCCCTATTAAAAATTAAAATATTCAAATCTTTGTTGAGTAATGTGTGTATGCACGTTATGGAACTACGCGCTGGAAAAGAGGTAAGCTAGATCTACATAGAGTCCATTCTCCCAGGGTAACCGCCGCTAGTACTCCGGTGAGCGGGACCAGACTCCATTGTAGAACATCCTTCTTGAGACCAAGAGGAGCAAACAATTTCTTATTGGGAAGGCCAAGTCGTGCCAAAACATCTGTCATCTGTCAGGAAATAGCTGCAATCATCCGTTAGGGAGGAACAATCATCTGGAGTCTAACTCAAACTGTCTGAAAAGTGTGTCAGCCTTGCTATTCGTAGAACCAGGTTAGTATTTTATCTCACCTGACAAGAGTTAAGTATATTGGTTGTTTTTTAGATACTAGACGTTACTACAGTCAGTAAGAATGGACAAGGGAACCTTTGTACCCTCTAGGAGGTGTATCTATTCTTCAAAAGCCAACTGATGGCTAACAACTCTATATCTCCATCCTCATGGTTGTTTTGTGCAGACAATAACTGTTTAGAAAGGCAAAAACAGCGGTGTATGCAGTTGCTCTTGGGGTCTCTTTAGGATAGGGTTGCTCATGCACCATTCTCAGAAGCATCAACAAGATCTCTATTAAAGACTATTTTAACCTCTCAAATGGGGATAGAGTCTCGAGACTCAATGGGTTAGGATTATTCCCTTTTCTGGTCAAGGTAATGATAGACACTGTGATTTTGGAGAAATTCAATATGAACCCCTTATGATAGTTGGAAAACCTCAGGAAACATTACCAGTCACTACAGTGGTCTATTGTTGTATATGTAACTTGAGTGTGGGTATTTTGGTGAAATGATGCCTTGTAGTTACATTCAACAAGTAAAACTGTGGGTTCGGGCACACTTTTACTTGTTGAATATAACTACAATGCATCATTTCACCCATATATCTAGCTCTGGATCTTGGTTGCCCCCACCCCAAGCAGGCTAACCTGACACCAAGATATATATCACTAAGACTATGGAACCCAAAAAAGGTCAGAAAAAGGAATTGTTCCCTAACTGAAAACCACTTTTAGGTTGGGTGGGCAGGAGAGATCAGTGTTCTTTAAACAGAGAATGGCTCCTCACATTGGAAACCCAAATAATGCTAAATAAGTCATACCCACTTTCACCTAATTGCTATAGGTGCTCGCTGGTGTGTCACACACTGGCAGTTGTAATAATAAATTGCATGATGTGGTAGTGACAAATAAATCACATTCGTCCCACCATGACTTGTGTCTTATTTGTTCTTATCAGTTTACCTACCCTACTGTACTGTTGGAAAGAATGGAGAAATTACACGCAGTTGCCCTGTATTTAATGCTATTTTTGGTGTGAGCCTTAATTTAACTTTGTAAATGTAGGTATATGACTTTTTCTAGTCATAGAAAGATAAGCATTATCTAAATATGTGGATATTAGTATAAAATTATGTTGGCAAGAATATTTATTGCACACAGATGCAAACTGTATGTCAACTAGAGAAAAATAGAAATCTGTGAAAAAAATGTATAAATAAATTGGTTAAGTTTAAATAAATAACATTTACTGAGCAGATATGGTACAGCATAACTCTCACTACTATATACTGAGCCATACATTGACGGTAGTGCAGCATATCCCCTATCACTATATGGTAAGCCAGACTTTGATGTGGTAGACCCTAACACAGCCTCCCCATGTCATCCCTGCACCTAAAACAGCCTCCCGTGCCACCGCTGCTCTTAAAACAACCTGCCTGTGCCACTGCTGCCTCTTAAACTTCCTGCCTGTCCCACCACTGCCCCTGAAGCAGCCTGTCTGTGCCACCGCTGCACCTAAATCAGCCTTCCTGTGGCGCAGCAGCCCCTAAACAGCCTGCCTGTTGCACCCCTGCCCTTAAAACAGTCTGGTTGTGCCACCTCTGCCCCTGAAGCAGCCTGCCTGTGCCAACTCTGCCCCGAAGCAGTCTGACAGTGCCAACTCTGCCCCTGAAATAGTCTGCCTGTGCCACCTCTGCCCCTGAAGCAACCTGCCTGTACCACCTCTGCCCCTCTAAACAGCCTGCCGGTCCCATTTCTGTTCCCCCAGAAGCAGGTGGGGCGCCAAGACATTGAAACTGGCCAAAATATGCTATTAATGATGTCTGTGATATTAATTTGGTTAATCTATCTCTGAATTTCTGTGAGCAACCTTATGCTTATTTGCTCCATAACATTAGTGTGCATATGTGAGCACTAATTACACAGGTCCAAAAACATGTTTGAAGACAGAATTTTAGATCTGAAACAAGATACATTGTTAGCTTATTTGTGTCAGGACTAATTAACAAAAACCAACAACATTCTAACAAGTAATGTACTTTACCATATAAACTTGTATCTTTAGGACAATCACCATTACCTACTTTATTTTCAGCTCACGGATAGATATGGCACTTGTGTAAAAACGAAAGTAGGTTGTCGCTACCACAGCTGAGAATGAGTTTTTTTAATCATATTTTTCAAATTATTTCATTTTCATGTAGGTAATTACTGTTGATGTTTGAGTTTTCTTGTGAACAATGGTTTCTACCGGACCATATCCCAATGGCCACCATTTCTGTTAAGACCAATTTTACATTCTGAGGTTGTAATGAAATGTTGAACTTTGTATATCATTTCTGCATCATGTGCTGTTCTTAGAGATAGATATTGGTAGGATGATTGCTGCTCGACAGAGGTAGTCCTTTTAGCAACCTCTAGTTTGGTGAGATTCAGTACATACCGGTACAGTTAAGAAAAAAATAATATACTTTTATCTTTATATTGGATAAAAACATATGAATCATCAGATTAAGCTCTGTTAATATAAACTGACTTGGAAAATCTAATTGGGTGCGGAAGAAATACTATGGATTTTCCAAATCTTTCTTTTCTGTTTTTTTCTGAAACTCTAAATCATAGTCACTTTACTAACTGTTGCAATTTAAAATTGACTTACCACATTAAAACAACTTGGCAAAGATCTCAGTAAAAAGGTGGATGTCTAAAAAAAATGGTAAAACACAAAAGGGGATTATTTACTGCTCCATATAAAATTCATACCATGTATTGACTAGCCGAGGCCCAAGAACTTTTCCATATGGAATAATTTCTTAAAAAGTAAGATGCCCACATGCTATTGGATACCAGATAGCTTTATATGCCTTTTTGAAATCTGCTGGCTTTTGTTAACTTCTAACAATAAAAAAGGAAAAATGCTTTCCCAGTAGACTACAGCAAATAGAAGAAATAAGCCAGCTTGTCGACAAGCTAATCATGCTATACACAAGTGCAAGGGACATTCCTGTTTGCTTGAAATCAGTAGCAAAAGAACTAGCAGTTAATCAGTTCTGTTCTCACCAGTGATCCCGCTGCACTTAATGAGAACTGGTATTATAGCTATCACGGGAACTGCAAGATAATTTGTACCGTACACAATATAGATATATTATGCCTCAAATGGGTACACTAATATTGTGTCTGGACAGGAGTAAGACAGCTGCATTCTTCTAGCAAACAACAGTGCTTGCTATGTGATAACACAAAGAACCCGCACAGTTTATAAAATCTGTTTAGTATATAAAATACGGTCTTGCTTCAGAAAATGTATAGGGTTTGTTTGACTTGTATCATTGTATCATCTGCAGTATGTATAACCAGCTGAATGCTTTGAAATGAACCTTGTCTGACTCCAGAAGATCACAAACAGCCCCCTCCTCAGCTATTTTCCCGTACAGGAGCTATGTTCCAACACAAGATATACTTATTGGCATGGAAAGCACTTCCATAATTTTAAAGGGAACACTCTACTCCTGCTGGTTGGTGACTTCAAGTAACCAATCAATGTTGAGAATCAGTGGACTGTGGAGGAGGGGAGATGCAGCTTCTCCTTAAGATATGTGCTTCATATTATTTATTTATTACATTTTCACATTTATGGTGAGGCTGTCTGGGACAAGTGAATGGTTCCCCTACATTTTTTTGTAAACATCCATAGTAATGGTATTTAAATGGCTACATTTATTTATTAATTACTAATGTGTCAGTGTGCTCTCCTTTATTCATGCAAACTAAGCTAGAATAATGTAGATAGATTCACAGAGAAAGAAAGGTTAATAAACGTTTTTCTTTCTCATCAAATCTGTCTTGAGTCATTCTGGTCTCCTAGTTAACATGATTGAGAAAGAACCAACAAAATTCAACAAAATTCAGTGTTCTTTGCTTCTTTTTGTTTTGTTGGGGTCCCTCCCTATTTTCGTTGATTTGTAAGGAATTGAGGAAATTGGCAAATTTTGGCAAAATTTAAATTCGTACAAATTTTAAATGCACAACATATGTTATAGGCTTTTGTTTTGCCTAATTGGCTTAATTGTATGGACATGGTCACTAATTTAATATATATATATAGTATATATATATATATAGATATATGAACAATGGCTTATTACTGCTGCTGACATAAAAGTGACTACTAATTTCACATGCTCCTTTACAAGATCTTGTCTTAATCCATTTAATATATATATATATATATATATTATATATATATATATATATATATATACTATGAAATCCAACCTAAATCTAGCTGTCAATTGTTAGATGATTTCAAAACCCAAAGCAATTCTTTCTGCACATAAAACAGGATATTCATATTATGGGAAGTATCCGCTGCTGGCAAACAGGCAAAATCAATACACACATACACTATTATGTCCAAGATACCTTTTTAAATTACTAAACAATATATGCTACATAGGTTGTATCTTTATACATCATAAGTGTGGGGAAGTCAGTCTCACATGTGGCTAATTAATCACAATGTATTTGTTATATTCATCCTACCACAGACTAACATTCATCTCAGCTTCCATATGGTGAACTAAACATATCTAAATTACCATGATCAATAAGGAAAATCATATGTAGTTTCAATAATTTATTAATGCTAAAATATGTGATGGTGACAATTCCCCTTTACTCACTAATCTTGTTCTTACAATTCCTTGGGCATTTTCGAAATCACTTCAATGTTACGTTACATGGATGCATTAGATTAGGTAATTCACAAAGATAAGGGTCAGATAATAATTAATGAGAAATAATTACTATTTATGTCACAAATACAGATAACTCGAAATGTAGAGTAAATCTTCTGTCCAGGGTCTTTACATTTCTAGAAGCCTATTAATCCCATCAGGCGGAATAAAGCTTAATCCAATCCAATGTTGTGGCAAGAACCAGCCAGCTTTGCCCTATATCAATAGAAAAAGATTATCTTGATCCATCAGTTGTACTTGACTGGAGATCTTGTATTACAATATTTCAGATAAAATGTATATATGACAAAAGGGTATGTTTTCTGTCTACAGTTAAGATACAAAACATAAAAAAATCCAATCTCCTTGACAATCAAGTTTGACTGCGCATACAAATCACCCCAGACCTTTCATTCTTCATCTGTAGCTGCAGCAATTCACCATTTTCCCATTCATCATCTTTATTTGTTTATCTCTTTTCTCAAAATTTATTGCAACTTCACAACATATAAACAAGTAGCGGCTGTATAGTCATAGCTATACAACTTGATTTGGTTATTGCAATCAGAATGCTGCAGGAGACCAACTAATTAGGAGAAAGGTAATGAGAACTGCTATTTATAATTAAGTCAGGTTCTCTAGAAAATCAATTCCATAGGCACTAGCACTAGTATAATACACTGCACCATATTTCTAACTATACAGCATAGGAAGCACAGCTTACCTTGTTTACTTAACTAATTAAGTGCAGATGATTTTAGTAATGTATTTTAAATTGCAAATTAATATTTTCCTGTATTTTTTTACCCAATAGTTTTCATGCTGAAGTACTTACCCACTGCTGAATTTGCAGGATGGCATTTCTGTATTTCAGAGAAACGTCAAAAATATTTTTTCCCTTTTCTCCAGTATATTTGAAAATGCTTCTGAGTTATGAAATTTTAGTCTTGTAGCATAGAGGCTTTTGTATCACCATCCAAAATCACATCAAGTTTATTCCAATTATGCAAATTAAGTGCAATGCTCTGGCAGTTTCAAGGCAATATTCTATTAGTACACATTTAGTTGTAATGTGGCTGTGCTTTTATTTGCCTAATATGTGAATTGGAAATGACAAATACACATACCCTTAAAACAGCTGTGGCCTATTAGTGTGGCAATTTATATTTCCAATGCAATGGAGTCATTCACCCATGTAACTTCTTCTACTAGATTTGAAATATTTTAGATGTTGGATTTTAAATTACAATTGCTATATTTAGTCAATTCACATGAATTTTACACATAGAACCCCTGTAGATTTTATATTCTACCAACAGAACATTGTATATATCAGTGGACTATACATGTATTACTTATGTTTGTATTGCTATTGCCTTACAAAGATAGATGCTGAGCTATCACACCTACTGATATACTGTTAAAGAAAAATGTTTATGAAAAATACACATGATTTCTATTTAGGTAAGGACTTTTGCAATCTATTGCTATAGGCTTCTATTTAAGCGTTTAGAATCACAATTTGATGGGCAGAAATCAAATTGCTTTACAGTGAAATCAAGAGTGAATGTCATTTTCTAATGACGAAATCACAAAAAGTGAGGTAAATATATTTTTAATGGTTAACTGAGAGGGTAGTAGCCATACACATTCAGTACAAAGAGGCCGCTTGTTCAGGCATAGTTAAACTTTCCTCTAGGCATATGTATTAGGAATGATCTTCATTTAAATCTCTTGAAAGCATTAATTTGTTATGTTGTTCAGCACAATTCTAGCTCAATACGATGTACACATAAAGATGTCTCCTGATACTAGGTAGCTCCCTACTCTAGACAAACCCATAAATAATGTCCAGCTTTAAAGGCTTCAAGCATTGACTTCAATTGTCTCAAGACCTCCGTCGCTCTGCATAGGACTTGAAAACAAATTTGTATTATTTTTCTAAAGAACAGTCATTAAATACTTAATCATAGACCCAAAAATCTCTTATACATACTTAAGTATGTGACAAAATCTATAAACACATGCTTTTTTCTTTAAAAGTGTTCCTCTAAATCTGTTATATGATATCTGATAATCACTACCATAAGGTGCAGCTGATGTTTGAGTCACTAGAATTCATTTTGAGGGCATAGAAATGCAAATAAAGTTAAGTGAAAGAAGTGAAATGTTCCTAAAGGATCAAATATACAGCCTAGATCTTTATCTCATGCTTTGGATTTTTTTTGTCCTACTACATTTAGACCAAGGTGTCTGTCTCTCTTCAAGTGATCCATAAAGGTTTTTTAGCTTAATTGTTTCATTTTATTAACCTTTCTTTACTTGTCTCAATGCCACATTTTAGTTATGTTACACAGAATTTGTGCAAAATCTGTGCAAAAATTATATTTAATTGGAATAAATATTCAGGACAAAGATCAAAAACACATACTCTAACTAGATGGAACGTCCCTTCAGTATAGTGAAACATAGTAAAAGATGGAATGAAAACATAGGCATAACCCATATGGCTAAACGCAAATTTTATATGTAACTAAATATTTGCCCTGTAGATCTTCAGAGTCTGAAGTGGGTTTGCCCTCTTTCCATCCGGTGAAGTCTTGATCAGAGGTAGCTGTTGCTTCTTGACCAGTCAAGAGTGATTGTGTGGGTTAAATTTAACGGATGTTATCCAATATTTTGTACTCATAACTTTGTAATACAATAAGCACAAATCTCCTTTTTCTTGCAGGTGTCTTAAAGAGAGAGCTTGTAAATAAACTGCAGTCAAAAGCTTGCAAGTCCCTATGCATCTTTTTACAAGTGGCCACGCTAGTGCTTGTGCATTGATTCCTAGACAAACTTGGCAATAGTAATAACATAGAAACATAGAATTTAATTAGAGATAAGAACCCTTTGGCCCATCTAGTCTACTTGCCTTTTTTGATGCAGACACTCAATCCTCAAATGGGCGTTGGTCTTTTTTCAGATTCACGATAGCCTTATGTCTGTTTAAATAAAATTGATTATAATGCTGCCTGGGTTTCCTATAATTGCCTCAAGCATGAACAGGTGATTGTTGTTGTTTTTTTGTTGTGAATCTCTTAATGCCTACCTTTCTTCTTTCTTGTTGTCCTTGATTATTTTTGGATAGTTATGCTTCATGAGATTATGTGGACTGGAGTGCAGTTTTTGGAAAGTCTGTGTAATGGGTGTCTGAGCAACACAACCAAAGCTCTCCTTATCCATGTTCCCATAGGATCTCTTGGACACACTTTAGTCACCCACACGCCGTGAAGAGATACTGGATAAAACATCACATTACATGCACCATGGAATTGGTTATTTACATGATTATGTGACCCAATTGGCAGAACAGACCTCACATTACGTACGTGACCATATACAGGGTCATAGATCATCAATTCGCACGGATTATAGAGATCAGAAGATGGGCAAACCTGTGGCCAAACATTTTCAATTACATGGACACCAGTTTTCTCAGTTGTGGTTTATGCCAATAGACCACATTCCTTTTTTTGCCACAAGGCAATGAATTGATTAAAACATTGAACAATCGCTATATAACTATATTTGTCAACTCGAATGGATTTTTTATTACAATTTACTGGATTTACAGCATCATTGAGGGTTATTACATATCTATGTTCCCTGTCTCATTTGAGCCTAATTGTCAGCATATTAAGTGTATAATATTGTATTCATCCAAACACGCAATGTCTAGCTGGGACTTGTACATTGTTGCTTATTTGTGGCTCTCTATTATTATTGCTACACATCCCTCTTCTCTGTACGCATGTTTAGTTCTTCAGTTGTCATGGTGATAGAGTTTCAACTATGGAGTAGTTTTTTTCCCCAATTCTCTGTTTATTGAAATGATAATGGCAAATACAATCATAGCAAGATTCACAAACGTGTCATAGTGGTCATCATAAACATGCATGTGGATGTACATCAAGAAACATAGCAATAACAAGCCCAAACAGATTCAGTACATTGTCCTGATTTTGGGAGTATCCATATGTCTTAAGATTTTTACTTTTTTCCATTTAATGTGAAAATATTGTATATCACTGCTTTTGAGCTTCCAGGGGTGTTTTAAATGGGGTATTTTTTCAATTTGCGGCATCCCGGACTTCAAAATAATAAATATGTAATTTTACCACTACCTTTTTACTGCCAATGATTTCCAAATGTTTTGATGGTATAACATTTTGATTATTTTTTTACCTATACCTTGCATTGTGGCCATAAATTTTAGGCGGTTGAATTTTGATGGATTCTGAGAGGCAGAAACTAAGTAACAAACTAAAAAAACTTAACATAACTAAAATGCATCAATCAACAAGTGAAATGTATGGAAAATTAGCGATGTGTGTGATTAGCTGATGGTTTACTGGTATTTGGTCATGTTATTTCCTAAAATGTCACTGATACATAGGCCAGGCTGAGATAGGCAGTCAGCACAGTAATATGAGGAGTCACATCTTTCCCCTTTCTTATAGCAGACCATGTGCCGCTTCTATGGATGCTGCTTTTTTGAAAGGAGGAGGAATTCTAAAGAGTATGTTAAGCTGCAAGTGGAGCATTTTCTGCAGATGCAGTGCTGTGTACATCCTGAAATAATATCTCTTACTTGCAACTAGTAGTCTAGAAACCTTCATATCTATCTATCTATCTATCTATCTATCTATCTATATAGCTCCATCCAATCTTGAGCCACCTCTTGAACAGCTCTCGTGAATTTCAACAACATAGGGAAGAAATAAAAGAAAACTGGTGAGTTGAAAATTCCCCACTACGGCATTCTCTGATGTCACTGACACTTTTCTCCGCACCATCCCATGTATGGTCCTCCCTCCATGATAAGCCCTTGGAGAGGGAAGTCTTCATAAATAAGGTGCAAGTTGCTTCTATGATATTGTTGTGTCTGGTCTGACACAGATAGGGTTCCGATAACTAAAGGGAGCATTAATGTGCTCTGTTGGCAAAAGTGAAATGTGAGACAGCATCTTGGGAGATGTGGGGTTGTGCACCTCTGGCCTAGTCTATCAGTTACCAAATTTATATTTACTCTTATTAAATAATAGAATATGTGTTTCTTTGGGACAAAAATATCCTTTTGAGTTGTAGGTTCTTTTAATGTGTATATTTTTATAATGGTTGTTATATTTATAACATAGCTTTTCAATGGGTAGAACAAACACATAAAATTGTTTAATATTGCTAAATTATAGTGCCTGTAATGCTACATCTTGAAAATTGAATTTGGGATGGGTTAAAAATAAGTAATAAACCTATAAAATTTATTTTTACAGAGCGATGAAATACAAATTAATTGAATCCTTCGAGGGTGAGCCACATAGGCAAAAGTGTGACACAGTTCATTGCTCAAGGAGCTGGAACACTTCCCTACTCCCTAATAAAATATTTATTATAATACATATTAAAAAAAACTATAAAAGCACTTTCAGCTGTTAAATAGTTTATTGGCACAGTTATGATTTATATAGTCTGCAAATAACTAGTCTTTCCTTTTGTAGTAAATAGAACCATGCTATTATACTATCTTGTTAGGACATCACTGTCAAAGTCTTCCTCATGTTTATCTAAGAGGAAATTTTGTTTTTTTGACAAAGAGCACAGTGTATTTTAACTGATTTTATTTTTATTAAATGTGTAAACGAGATACCTGTATTAAATGTACTTTAATATTTTCCTATGAAACTTCTTATGTGTGTCTGAAATATGACTATTCCTCAGCGCACAAAGCAAAGTCCATAGAGATATGATTGGATGAGTTTGGTGTGGAAGAACTGGCTCGCACAGAACCCTGACATCTACCTCTTATTAGACACCATTGGAATGAACTGGAATGGAGATTGCAAGCCAGGCCTTCTCGCCCAGCATTATTGCCTGACCTCTA
>VKOC01019701.1:0-11098 GCA_009364415.1 Spea multiplicata | reverse complement strand
TATGTATTTGTTTTTTTTTGTCACTTAAACCATATTTCCAAATTCATGAATAATTTCATGTAACTTTCTAATTCATGTTTACAGAAAGATGCAGGCTTGTTGCCGAGTTGATCAAATTCTGGATCTTAAAGGAATTCCTGGTAAAAAAAAAAAATAACCCGAATATATAACCTGGTGCGTTTGCAACAAAAATACTGCATATATGCGTCCCGTTACTCTTTAACTCACTTTGCAGAAAAATAAATGTATATACCATAAACATGTTCGTTAGCCATAAATTAACTTAGGAAACATGACATTTGTCATTTGTGTCGTGTCATTTGTGTTTTTATTTTAACAGGAAAAAATAGCATTTGCAGTCTCGAATAAACACATATATATATATCACATTTTTTTAGGTGTAAATGTATTTTCTACCTCATTTGCTTTAAATGTGACTTTGTGAGGTATCTGATGATAGATATTACACGTTTAATGTTTGATTTGTGATAAGTGAGTATGGTAGAAAAATCTGATCCTTTTCAAATAATTTCTGGCCTACAAACCGAAATTAAAGTTGCATAGTACAAATATTCTAGTGCAAATAATAAAATGATTGGAGGGAGTTAAGGCTTGTGGAATGAAATGATAATAAGTCTTTACCCTGTATGAATTTTTCATTTACTGATGAATGATGTGCATATTTTGTTATAGGAAAACGTTGGTGACAAAGCAGGAGAAGTAGCCCACAAAGTTGTCATTGAAATTCTAAAAATTGCGGTAATCTATTTACCCATTTTTATCTGTGTCCTATTGTCTATCAACATATCTATGAATGATCTATTTATTTAAATAATTGTTGGACAGCACTGTATTGCTCTCAAAATGCCCACTAACATTGGATATATATATAAAAAAGGATGTTTTCATAGTCATGGCAAATTCTAATAATATTTTATATATATATATATATATATATATATAGTGCTTTGACTATGTAAGATACAATTTATACTTTATTGATGTTTGTATTTACCTTTATAGGATGACCTGGAGGTTACAGGAACCGTTTTGAATGTTGGATGCCAAGTTGCGGTAAGACTATAGCAGTATGCCCCCCCAAGTCCTGATTTTGGCTCTTTGTCCTACTGTCCCGCCTATCCCTTCCTCTGTCCTGCTTTGCAGGGCCACAGGAAGGGTACTCACCTCAGGTGCAGCTGCGGGGGGGCACACAGTCGCCCGATCAGCAGCCTGCAGGACTAGTCGCCTCACCTTTAGGAGGTGACCTTGCTGCACTGCTCCCTAATCATTACGTGTTAGCAAATAATGCCGAGCGCAGGGGTTATGACGTCATCCCTGCACTTTGTAGCAATAGCCTGTGTGTAGTAATTAGGGAGCAGTAAAGCGAGGTCTGAAGTGACAACCTTGCGCTCCCACCACAGGATGCAGCCTGGAGGAAGAAGGATGGAGGAAGAGGTAAGAGATGGGGAGAAAGGGGTGTAAGGGCAGTGTATGTGTATGTATGTGTTTGTAAGCTTGTGTATGGATAGGTGTGTGTAAGAGCAGTACAGTTATTTGTTAGCTGGTGTGTAAGAGCAGTGTATATGTGTGTGTGTAAGGGCAGTGTATATGTGCATGTAAGGACAGTGTACATGTATTTGTGCATGTGTAAGGACAGTGTACATGTATATATGTGTGTAAGGCCAGCGTACATGTATATGTGTGTGTGTGTAAGGGCAGTGTTCATGTATGCGTGTGTGTAAGGGCAGCATACGTGTATATGTGTGTGTAAAGGCAGTGCATGTGTATATGTGTGTTTATAGGCAGGTGTGTGTAAAGGCAGTGTGTAGGGGTCCTGGGAGGGAGGCTAACATTAGCCCTTTTTAAATTAAAAAAACCTCTGCTGTTGTGGACTACTCTTCCAAAGATACTTAGCCAGCATTATGGTGGACACTAGGCTGGCTGAGAATCATGGAAATTTTAGTTCACAGCTAGCATCTGCAACTTTACTGCTTCTGCACTTCCCATGACGCCCGGCCAGCATCATGAAAGTAGGATGTCTGGCTGAACCTCATGGGAATTCAATTCAAAGTGTTGGTTATTTTTAATATGCATGACTGTGCTGACAAAAATTAGCACAGCGGTGATGCAAGCGGGACATTTTAAAGTGCAATGGCTTGTATTGGTGAGTTCCGCGAAAAAAAAGTGTCCCTCTTTCACATTTTGAAATGTTGGGAGGTATGTAGCAGTGACCATTACATATTTTCTTTTATTATTTATAGAAGGTTAATTTTTAAACTACATGTATTTTGTTATTCCACAATTAGGGAGACCTGCTAATCAAACTGAGTGAAGCTTTGGTAAGAAAACCTTATTTAATCTTTCCTATAAAATAGGGAAGCATACTGAGTATCATGTCTTAGCACTCCCATTTAATATCAAATCTGTGCCAAAATCTTCTCCCACAACCAGGTAACCAGAATAAAACCTTAAAAACATAAAATGGTGGAAACTAAGTTGGGTTAAGGGGCTAAATGAAGAGAAGTAAGAGGAAACACAAGTTGTAGGGGACAGAGTTTAGGAGAGATTGAAGGTGGAGTGGGGTCAAGAGACCAATTCAGTGATAAAGTTAGAGGTGTAAGAATTAAGGGGGGGAATATGAGGTTAATGGAGTATTAAGTAAATCCGGACTTAGGCAAAAAAAAATTAAATAAAATATCAGTTTGGAAGCATTGTTTTCTTACTGTCCTCTGTGTCTCTGCAGAGTGAGAATGAGAGAGGAAGATAACCGAGACAAATGCAGTGCTTAGAAGCATTTACTTTGTCCTCTGATGTTAACCATGCATGTTATTAGTTGTAGAAGCGCTGGAAATGCGTGGCATTGGTTATATATACTGAACATTTCGGTTGCATCGATTAGGCAGAGTGAGAATAATTTTAACCAGTGATGTACACTGTATGTCATGGGTCCTGCAGAAGGGGTTACGCAGAACAGATACATGAAAAGTAAAAAGACAAACAAAGGGATAGAAGGGAAAAGAGTATGCGCAAAATGTGTTACCCCTGTTTTCCACCTGGTATGTCTGTATCCTGCCTGTCTCCATACCCTGCTGCTATCAAAGTGCTACATTTTGTGCCCTCTAGTCTAGCTTAATTGCATTTGTTAACCAAGGTGTGAACCATCTGCCTCCTATATGCAATCCCCTTATCTGACCACTTGTGAGGCAGCTCTATAAATTATCAGGCCTCACTTGGAAACAAGCCTGCTTGGAAATGTAGCTGCTGTGGCCTCTCCCCCAATGGCCTCCTTATAAGTAGCTATTTAGAGTTACACTAGAGTTAAACGGGAGGGAAACGACATACCAGGTACCACTGCAGAAAGCGGCTACAACACCATCAGAACCAGATCAACACATCCCCATCGAAGCAGGCCTCTCCTACTGTCTCACTTCCCCCTCAACCACCGACTAGATTGTAAGCTCACAAGACCAGGGCCCTCTTCTCCTTTTGTACCCGTTTGTTATTGTATGTGTTTTTGTATGTGTGAAATTGTTCTACTGACTGCAACAGCGCTGCGGAATCTGCTGGCGCTTTATAAATAAATGTAATGTAGTGTAATGTAATGTGTGAAGGTGTACAGCAAGGGTACAGATGCTAAGAAAGAAAGACGAAAAACAAGTGTTAGAAGTGTAATGCCCATATTGCCTGTTTTTATTAAAATCTTTCAGGCCCGCTGATGGCCATAAACAAATTATGTAATACTGTAGTCGCTACTATTTTACTGGAAAACATCATACAAATCTATAGAATGCATAAAACAAATATATTTACATTTTCATAAACATGTTGATTGAAGTTAATGTAAAATTGAACAGGGAAGTTATGTGTTTTTAGCACCAGAGTTTGCTATTTACAGCCTTTGATTTAAAACTATGGTTTGCTGTAATAAACATGTCTAATATTTTCAACAGGGCAACATTAAATTAGACTTGTCTGGGACAGTGGGTGGTCTGAAAAACCTGCTAGGCTGAAGGATTTTCATGTCATTGTAAGTTACTCCTTGAAATATGAAGATTTCCATTGAATTTACACTTCATTTTGCCTTAAGTATACATAACTATCATAATTCTGTGGGTATAGCCTGTTTGGCCAAGTGCCCACCCTGCAAGGGTTGCCAAATGGCAAATATTTGACCAGATTTACATTACTTTTAACAAAAAGTCAAGAATATTGCTGGTTGGATACTCTTCTTGACCGTATAGTTTTTGCAGGGAGAAGGCTGTTTATCAAATCCGGATATCTCCTCTGTAGAAGCTGCATAGATGGCTCCTGACAGATATAAGCAGTGTAGTGAAAAGTGTCTTATGTCCACATAAGCCAATTTCATCGACTGTATTTTTATTACCGTAATTTGAAATATAGTTTTTATACATAGAAAAATGCAATTTATAAACTCTGTTTAATTTCTATTTCAGGACTTGCCTGCCATTTTAAAATCAAATACCTAAGAAGAAATCATCTAAACCTCTTAACCAAGCCACTTATATGTAGTTACATAAGTACATTTTAATGAATAAATAAAATCTTCAGCAAATTCATCAGTCTCTTTCCTTAATGTCACAAAGTTCAATTAAGTAAATGTATTTGTATTAACAAAAAACAAAATATGTGTATTCCCTGGTAACATTTTAACCAAGTGGATGCTAAACAAAACAATCTTCATATTTGTGCCATACCCAAACATCAATGCATTTAAAAACTTCCAAAAAATCTTGCTAAATAAAAAATAAGTTTGCTAGTGCTGCATTGTTTTTAAAACACATGCTTCTGTGTGTCGCATCTGTAACACTAGAGGTACTCACCGCAGGAGTTATTCTGCCCAGAAAACTGCTGTATAGAGAGAAGCCCCAACAGCGGTAATCCAGGATTTAGATGATCCCAACCGTGAGACAGCCTCCGTGAACACAGATCGAAGGTAAGTACTGAGTATATATACAGGTACACAGGAGCTGGTAGACAGGTAAGCCAGGTCGGTACACAGGAGCTGGTAGTCAGGTAAGCCGGGTCTAGGTACAGTGAGCAAGGTAGTTCAAGCCGGTCACACCATGTGAGCAGCTAGTCGGCAAACGCGGGTCGTACACAGGAGCTGGTAGACAGGTAAGTCCGGTCGGTACACAGCGAGCAGGTAGTCAGGTTAAGCCGGGTCGCGTACACAGGAGCAGGTAGTCAGGTAAGCTGGGTCGGTAATACAGGCAGAAGCACAGAATCACTAGGCAAATGGGAAGTCAGGCAGGCAAGGGTCAAAAACAGGAATCAGCAGCAAACTCAGGAACATAGATAAGGACCAAAACAGGGTGCCTGTGTGAAGCACAGCAAAGGTTTTTGAATCTGGCGCCAATCAGAAAGCCCCACCTCCAACCTACGACAAGACCGCGCCTGGGGTTTTTAGGGTTAATTTTAGGGGCAATTATGGTTGATGGGATGTTTAGGGTTAATTTTGGGGCAGTTATGGTTAATTTAATTTAATGCTGAGGACTGAGGGTTAATTTAATTAATTTAATAAAGGTAACTTAAGGTGCAGTTAGAGGTAAAGGGTAAAATGATTAATGTATTTATTTATAAAAGTATGGTGGTATTCTCGGAATGATTTGAATCCCTGTAAGATCCGGATCCCTGTAAGATTTGAATCTTTGAACGTTTCTCTGCCTTCAGTGACATCACTAGAGTAGGCAGGCAGGAGGGTTCATTGACTAATGAAAGGGGCGGGGCCAATCGTTAGTGTGCCTGCAGTGAGGGACTGGGAAACAGTAACTCCTGTGAGTCACACTGAGTGATCCGAAGATGCGATGTGTGATTTTTCTTTCTCTGTGTTAATATATTGTTAATACTAAGTATTAGACTATACATATGAATTATTATCAATAGCAATCCATATTTGTCCTGAAACAATACATCATTTGTGTGGGTACAAATAATTTGGTTGAACTAATATATAAAAAAAAAACAAAGAAATTCCAGGTATTAGGATACATTATTATCTTTCTTATGCAATCTCACATTTCATATGTGTTAACTTAACTGACCACTAGATGCCACTGTCCCTCCATTGGCCCGGGATATCACACATTTAAATGAAAAATAGAATTTATAAAGACACGGAGGCTCATATTATGCATAACTCTTTTCTTTAATCCCTCAGCAGCAAAGAGAGAAAATAAAACAAACACAAATAGTAAACTCCTCCCTTTCTCCATATCACAGTGTACATCCCAAAACTCCTCCTCTTTTCTTTGCTGCTTCCCTCAGATAAGTACATGTTTTATCTGTGCTCCTCACTATAGAGCATAGTTATTACTTGTTTATACTTTATGTTAAGCACTTTACTTAGGGAAGTATTATTTGTACATTGATGTATTAATGTACTGCTGAAGTTTTCTTTATACATTCTCTATATCCTTATTCCCACTGCTTTTCTCTTCCCCTTTTCCACTCCTGGGTCGGTTGTGTCCCTTGGAGTTTTTCCTCCCCTTCACCTGGGCACCCATTTTGGGCCCCAGGCCCCTCTTTTTATTACCAAGCTACCGTTTTTTCTCTATTTCTATTATTTTCTCCGTTTTCGCCCGTCGCGCATGCGCAGTTTTTGCCGCGGCGGCCATTTTGTTGTAGCCTTTTAGGCATTTTTTTAAGTTGTTTCCGCCCCCTATGCCCTCGTTTTGGCACCAAAACTTATCATTTTTGCTTGGAACACCTCCCTCTATCACACCACACTGTCCTTTTACCTGCCATTTAGTTTTTTCTCTGCCTTGGTGAGTTACTTGCATCACTGACTCCTCACTACTCCCACTGGTTTATACTTCTGTAGCATGTCTCACAGAGATGGTGACCAGACTGGAGCTGCTGCTCCTTCTGATTTTGACTGTCAGGATGCCCCTACTGACATGAATTCTGAGGAATTTCGTTCCTTGTTTGACAGCACTATGCAGCGTTCTGTCTCCCTTGCTGTCCAGTCTGCCATGGGCCACATGTCCACTACCCTAGCAGATTCTATAACTTCTGCCATTAGAGCTACCCAGGGCCCCCAAAACCCGGGACACTACACCGATCAGTGGCCCTCTGGCCCCGAAGTCTGGACCCCCTAAAAAGGCTAGTGTTAAATCCAGGCACACGATTACCCCGGCCTCACTAATCCCTGACACGGGCATGGTACGTCATGCACAGGATGGCACGGTCGCACCGCGCAAAAGAGCCCAGTACCGGGCAAAAATGGTACGCACCTGGAAAAAGGCTAGAGCTGAGGCTTTGAATTCGGATTCTGATTCCGACATAGAGGAGGCTTCTGAAGGGGAAGTGGGCATCGATCAGTCCACCTCTGACGATGAACCTATATTTGAAGTCCCACCTATCGGTGAAGGACCTGACATCGATGCAGACGCTAATGCGCTGCTCGACCCCCAGGGCGAAGCCCTGTTCGACCCTGATAATCTAATCCACCCGATGTCAGCCGACTGGTTCCCAACGGAACATGTGGCAAAATATATAGCTGCCAGGGTTCGCCATCCCCTAGATAAAGCAACCCGCAATAAGTTAAAAGCTGAATGCCCCAGACCCACGGTCCCTGACCTGGCATGCAATACACCTGATGTGGATCCTAAAATCGCCCAATTCCTGGGAAAGACCGGCTGGAGGCCAAAGAAGGGCCTAGACTTTTCCCTACGGAATTGCCAGGATAAAGTTCTAGATGTACTGGGCCCTTGTGCCCGTATCTTTGAGATGGTGGAGGAGGCAATTTCTGGAGTAACCCCCCTGGACCTTATGTCCATAAGAGGGTGGATACAGCGGGCCATATGCTTAATAGGCAATGCCAATACTGCCCTAGCCAGTGAAAGGCGCAGGGCAATCTTAATTAAGATCGAGCCTAAGCTTGTTAACATGGCCACTTCTGAACCTGGTACCTCAGCTAAAGGCATGCTATTTGGAGACAAGTTCGTAAAGGACTTAGGCTCCTTCGTCCAGACATTCACTGCACTGGATAAGGCCCAGGCTAACATGAAGAGAGTGTTTAGCCCAAAGGTTTTTGGAGGGGCCGGCAGAGGTCGGGGCCGTCTGGCCGGCCGTTATCACAGGGGTCCAAACCACGGCTCCCGAGGTCCCACTACATCCAGGCAAACCCACCAGGAATACAGGCCCGCAGCTGCCCCATTCTTCCCGCAGAGGAGCCGCCCTTGGCAAAATCGCGGCGCAAGAGGATCATACCAATCCAGACGCCCTTATGGTGAGTACCCATGCACCCCTCTACCCTCCCAGGGTCGGGGGCAGACTGCGTCACTTTATTCACAATTGGCACAGATTGACTACAGACCCTTGGGTTCTGCAGACTGTAAGGGGATACCAGATAGACTTCCTTACTTCCCCTGTTCAGTACATATTTCCTCACGCGATTCATTTTTCCCCGTCAGACAGACTGTTAGTCACTCAAGAGGTTCAATCCCTCTTCAACAAAGGGGCGATCGCTCCCATTCCCATGAACTCCCCCGGTTTCGTAAGCAACCTTTTCATGGTTCCCAAGAAGGGTGGAGGCATCAGGCCCGTCATAAACCTCCGACCCCTGAATGCCTTCATCTCTTACCAACACTTCAAGATGGAAGGTATTCATTCCCTGAGGGATCTACTTCGCACAGGGGATTGGATGGCGAAGTTAGATTTACAGGACGCGTACCTCACCGTCCCAGTGGATCACTACCACCGAGAATACCTTCAATTTGTATGGGACAATCGGAAATGGCACTTCACATGCCTGCCATTCGGCCTATCTTCCGCCCCTTGGTGTTTCACCAAACTGTTAAAACCCGTAATCGGCCATCTGCGCCGGAAAGGAGTGCGTCTAATTATATATTTAGACGACTTATTAATTATGTCACAGGACAAACACTCCCTAGAATGCCACTTACATTGGACCACGGGTCTCCTTCAGGATCTGGGTTTCCTTATAAACTGGGACAAGTCTATCCTGATCCCGTCTCAAAAGATGGAATTCCTGGGATTCATGATAGACTCGGTGCAAACATCCCTTCACCTCCCGGTAGACAAGGTCAGGACGATCAAAAAAGAGATCAGGAAGGTCCTCCGTCGACCACTGATTACGATTCGTCATCTTGCAAGGGTCATTGGCCTTCTATCCGCCTCCATTCAGGCGATCTTTCCCGGCCCACTTCATTACCGTGCTCTTCAACGTTTGAAGATTCGGTCTCTCCGACAGGGCATGTCATACGATCACGCCATTCCAGTGGATTGCGAGGCTGCCGAGGAGCTTTCGTGGTGGCTTCAACACATAGATGGCTGGAATGGCAGGGCAATTTTCGGGACGGCCCCGGATTTAGTGATAGACTCGGATGCCAGCCTCCGGGGTTGGGGGGCTCGATGCGAAGACCGCTCCACGGGAGGGAAATGGTCCAGACAGGAACAGGACCTCCACATAAACTGCTTGGAACTGCTGGCGGGCGCATTCGCCATTCGCAGTTTCGCACAACATTCCTCAAAATGTTCCATATTGCTACGTATGGACAACGTGTCCGCAGTCAGGTACATCAATCACCTGGGCGGCACGAAGTCTCAAGACCTGACCCACCTCGCATCGGAGTTCTGGCATTTCTGCCTGGCCTCCAATATATCGGTACAAGCGACCCACATACCGGGCATCTCCAATACAGAGGCGGATTGGAACTCTCGTTTTCTGCGGGACCCGAGCGATTGGCGCTTGCGTCAAGACATTTTTCAATGTCTCTTCACTCTCTGGGGCCCACTAGACCTAGACCTCTTTGCGTCCCGTCTGAACACACAGCGTCCGCGTTTCTTCAGTTGGAAGCCGGACCCAGACGCGATAGGCACGGATGCCTTCCTGCAATCTTGGCCGATGGGCAGACACTACGCGTTCCCACCATTCTGCCTCATTCCCCGCACACTGCTGCACCTCTGCAGACACAGATCGGAACTAGTCTTGATCACCCCTTGGTGGGATTCGCAGACTTGGTTCCCGACTCTATTGGAAATGGCCATAGATTTCCCACGGTTACTTCCCCACTACCCGGACCTTCTAACGAACATAGACGGTCAACCTCATCCATTGTTACTTCAGAAGCACCTTCCCCTAATAGCCTGGCTACTCTCCGGGGACCTTGGGTTGTCGCGGACGTTCCGCAGGCAACTCTCGATCTCCTGGAAGGAGCATGGGCACCTGGTACCAGACAGGTTTATAGAGGTGCCTGGAAATACTGGGTTAATTGGTGCGTGGGACGACACGTGGATCCCGTATCTGCCCCTTTAAGTATGGTATTGCGCTTTCTTACTCAAATGTTTGAGGATGGTAGAGCCTACCGTACAATCAATACATATCGGTCCGCAATCTCGGCGGGACATGTGGGAATCGAGGGTACCCCGGTTGGTAAACACTCTGTCATTTGTCGTTTGTTAAAAGGCATTAGACTTTCTCGGCCTCCTCGTCCTAGATATAATGCGGTCTGGGACGTTACCTTGTTGTTACGTCTGTTTACTTGGTGGCCACCCAATGAAGAACTGTCCTTACGCCAATTATCGGCTAAGTTGGTAGCCCTCTGTTGCCTCATCTCATGCAAGAGGGTGTCGGATGTCAGGGCTTTGGATATCTCCGGTAGATCTTTTACCCCCGACGGAGTCACATTTGATATCTCAAGGAGAACTAAAACATCTATTACCTCAGTTTCTTATCCTTCTTTCCCACATAATTCACGCCTGTGCCCCGTCTCCTGTCTAAAAGAATATGAATCTAGGACTAAAGATTTTCGAGACATCTCTCGTCCTGATCTATTTTTGGCATTACGCAGACCGCATTTACCTGTTCACACACCTTCACTAGCTAGATGGGTTAAGTGGGTTTTAACTGAGGCAGGGGTTGATACTTCTATATTTGGGCCCCACTCTATCAGGAGTGCTATGGCCTCTAAGGCATTTACCTCTGGTTGCAGACTTGAAGATTTACTTAAAGCGGCCGACTGGTCCAGGGATTCTACCTTTAAGGAATTTTATTTTAGACCTACTATTCATTTTACCTCTAATGTTATTGCTCAGCTTTGAAGATGCATAATAT
>VKOC01019700.1:0-21731 GCA_009364415.1 Spea multiplicata | reverse complement strand
ATGCTTGATTTGGTAAATGAAAGTGATAGTATATGAAATGCACCACCTTAACTTCTACAGATGGAAAAAATATGGACATGCTTTCTTATGAAACAGCTGTTGAAATTGGAAGCAAAGTTGTTTAAGCCTTATACCACCAAAAGAATGAAAGTCTTTCCCGACTCCTCCAAAACCCTCAGCCGTCTTTCCTACTGCTTTGCCCCAGTGATCTTCTTGGGCAGAGCAAGTAACATTTGGTGTCAACACTTGTAAAGTGAAAACTGCAAAAACCTACATCATTTAATCTATTTGAAAACAAGAAATATTTTACATTGTCTCAAGTAGAATGAATCATGAATTTGTCACCACTATTAGAACGGTCCAGCAAATTGTGTGTGTGCACCAAATTAGAAGGATGCTGAGACTACTACTTAAAGCTCTCTTACTGGCCTCTGCTTCGGTTCACTCAAAGAAACACATGCATGTCCACTCCCATACAGCAACAGAAAGAAAAAAAATCCTCAGTGTATACCATCATCTAGCTCTTCAGTAACTGTGGAGAGGCCGACTACCTCTTTCTCCACATTTTGTAGCAGCAGCTCAAGATTTGGAAGTGAAATAGGTTTCGCAACCCAAACTTTTAGATAATATCGAAAATGCCCAGTTGGGTCTTGAAAGCAGTGGGCAACATCCGCATTTTCAGAGTGCCATCTGCTCCACAAGAGAAGATGCGTCTGTCATCTCCCACTTCAATCTGCATGACACCTGCTCCAATATTTCGAAATATGGACTGCTTTGCATGCTCATTTTTAAATGAGTGAATTAGGCCGTGTCCTGTCAGTTTCCACACCTAAAACAAATGAAGACAAATATAATCAATTAGTCTGTGAGGTACTGGTGCACTTTATATGTATATCAAGATGAGGTTATTTCTTCTGAAATGATCCCAATGCTTGGGTTACGTGAACAGACTTGCACGTTACCTTCATGTTGCCTTCTGCTGAGCCAGTAACAAAATAGTCTTCAGATGTGTCCAGGGCCAAGGCCTTCACTGCAGAATCATGAGCCTGGAACGTGTGAATCATTTGCCTCTGTCTGATGTCAAAGATGCAGATACATCCTTTCCTGCCACCGGTGATCAATAGCTGCTGTTTTGGTGCATACTGAAGTACGGTGGCACCATTGTCATGGCAATTGAAAGCTACATTACACAAAACCAAAGAAACATTGGTAAGCGCAAAGAGAAATGACTAGTGTGAGTTGTACATTTTTATTTATCATCCCCGATTGGGTAGTATGGATTAAGTGTGTTGCATTAGTTTGCATGTTCTTATGAAACTAAGTTAGTACACTGTTTAAAACAATTAAAATACTTGCCTTGCTAGGTAACATTCAAAAATATTGTTATAATCCTCAGTCTATGTACATCTAAACAATCATGTCAATAAGGAGGCTACATTATTCTAAGTTTTATAAACATAAAAGAGTACCTAAATCCGAAGAACTTATTTGCATTTGTCTTGAAATGTCCATTCTATGCATATGATTTAAAATTCATTGATATCTCACTAGCTGCACACACACAAAAAAATACTTGAAGTTCTCGTCTATTGCGCAAAACATACGCTCAGTTTAGTGTACATGTCTTACAGTTTTATAGATAAATGTGTATGAATAAGGTATATGATACAAAAGATGGAACAATAGAATATCCCAATTCAAAAAGGGAAACATTTTTACCCATATAAGCAAGCTGCTTACCATGTACAAGGCTATTATTGGAGCATATCAAGGTATCCCATAGGCAAACATTTCTAGAAGAAAAACAGATTACAAATGAAAAAGCGGTACAATGAGGCCAGAGAGACACCAAGTAAACTGAATATTTGCAGGGCAAATTACCAAAACATCTGCAACTACAGGATTCCTATAAGAGTAATTATAATGAATGATTTTAAACAAAACAATATTGCGCTTAAGGGTAAGGATGGTCAAAGCTGCAGTTCATGACAATTGTTGAATGGTAACAGCAAAAAATTTGAAGAGCTTTTCCTACAGACAAGACTGCAAAAAGAAACTCTATTGACCATTATGGTGTAGCAATGCTTGCATGACTGGGAAAGGGGGGAAAGAAGGAGGGAAAGAAGAAGGAGGGAAAGAAGGAGGGAAAGAAGGAGGGAAAGACTGAGGGAAAGAAGGAAAGAAAGAAATTGAACGGGAACAAAAAACAGATGAAGTGGGTGAGATTGTAGAACACTTTGAAACCGTGATATAATCAAATGTATACTTCAAGTATCATTAGTTAAAGAAGGAAAGTCATTTATGAATCTATTTACAAAATCTGCTGTCAAATGCAATGTAACATTTCGTCCTACCAAAGGATTTAACCAAGGAGACCATCTGCTATTGTTCAGCTGTTTACTTTACACGTACCTGTTATCACTGGATTGTCCAGCTGTAGCAACTAGGCTTGAAGAGGTAATGAAGGCAAAATCACTTGTGGTTTTGGTATGACACTGCCAGCTCTGTAGAAAATTGACAACATACAGCAATAAACACAACAAAACTACTAATCTGTAAATTGGCTGGATGCATGTAAATGAAAGATTACAATCACGGTAGGAGTTAAGTGCCATTCCAGGGCACTAATTAGTTATAATCCTTTTAATGTTTGCACTCAGTGTCAACATTTTGTCTAGTAAGCAACTTAAGTACTAACTGACCGAATTGATTCGTAAAAAATCTTATGACTGAATATGACGATAGTATATGAATCCATAAATAATAATGATATATCTGTGGCAAAAATTTGTAATACGTGTAATATTTTATTGATTTGCTTGGGTCAACTGGCAGACTTGCCATTTCTTGCCCTGCATGTTAAGAAGCTGCAAGAACATTTTGGGCTGTAACAACTGCATATGTTCCAAATCTTGGCCAAGCCTACACGTTCAGTCAAATATGTTGATTGTGGGCATACATTTGTCTTTCCTGGAGCTTGAAACAGTGAACATAGTATCTTGATTGTTGACTCTGGTTAAGAACCTCTCAAGCCCAAAGAGCAAGCTGTCATGGATGAAACATTACCATCTCACCCCATGAAAACTATGCATTACGAAAATCTAACCTTGCAAGTCTCCAGTCCAAAAAAATACTTTGGCAGCCTCATTTAACAAATATCCAGTAAAATGTTTTGAATAGATTGAACACTGAAGACGCACCAAAAAAAACAGATATGCATGTGATGACTGAAAACCTGTTTTCACTAATATCCGATGAAAAGCACTATGTTACAACATAAAATTGTTTTATGCTCTACAGTAGACTCATATGAACACAGGTGTATTTTTACCTGGTAACCTTGTTTCTACATGTATATCACCATTATTAATTTATGTGGTGAATTGTTATTTGCATACGGTAGTTTAAGTAATCTAAAAACATTATTCATAAAAAAAAAACTATACATCAAAATGTTTGCTGTATTTCATTACTTAGCCAAGTCTTGATATAGTTTAATCCTTTAAATTCAGTCTGTTTAATACAGTCTAGGTTGCAAAGGGTAACTTTGCAATCGGTAGTCGTACACTGTAAAGCAGTATGATTTAAAAACAAAATCAAGTCAAAATTACCTGATTGCTTAGAATTTTGCTGAAAGGCAAATTATTTCCATAATATAGGCAAATTGAAACATGAAAATAGATGCAATTTAAGGTTTGGAGAAATTCCATGATTGCAATTTAAATAAAAATATATATTTTGTGTGAAATATATATATAACTAAAAATTCTAACTAAAAGGCATAATCTCGGTGTCCTCTTGCATGCAGTGATAAACATGTGGAATTACCGGTCATATTCTAAGTACACTGTGTAGCCCCCACCAAGACTGGGTAATGCTGGCACTAGGGAGAAATATTATAATAATATATATACACTCTAACTATATGTGACTATGTGCTTTATATAGATAAATAGACCCAAGATCAAAGTTTATACTGTTCACTCTGGGAAACATACTATCTAAATAAGCCCCTCCATGAGAGGTGATCAAAAAGGAGTCTGAGGGACAGTGTTTTCCCAAGGGACTTTGAACTGTATAATGTAGTCTTAAATCTGGCAGATTAGATATTTACAGCGGTGTTCTATGGTATCGGTGAGCCCAAGGAAATGATTTATTTATTTTTAAGTCGAAACACTGCAGTCTGGGACTCGCATAAGCATAAAGAAAGGGTAGTGCAGTGGTTATAATGTGTTCAGTGTCCGGGGTTGTGAACTGCACATCACAGCAGAGGCTAAGAAGCTGTTACAAGTATATGTCACACAATCAAATTAACTTACCAGGTATGGTTTTGGATTGGAGGCGGTTTGGTTTACCTGCCAGATGCTTAAAAATCCTTCTCCATCAGCAACACCACACTAAAACAAAATATACCATTGTACAATTCAGGTAAGCCATTATGAAATAGATTAATAGAGGAGAATTTCTAACTTACAAAAAACAAAACACAGCTATGGGCTGTCATGTTGCATAGTGAAAAGCTGAAAGGCATTATTGTTTTGTAATGTCCAGATGTCTGCACGCACTTAAGGGGTTGGCTCCCAAGACTATCTTCTCAGATACCAAACCCTTCTAGGGGTATTGTACATGACAACCCCAGTAAACATCGAAACACATACTTTGACGGCAGTTAAGAATCATTCGGCCCATCTAGTCTACCCATTTTTTCCTGATGTAAAGGCTCAGCACATAATCAGTCCTAAGTCTTGTCTGAGATTAAGGATAGCGTTAAATCTACCCCATGCATGTTTATATTCACTCACTGTATTCGCCTCTACCACATCTGATGGGAGGTTGTTTAGCTCTTTGTAAAGTAAAACTTCCTTAAATTACATCTAGACCTACGACTCTCTAATTTTAGATTATGACCTAGATTTTGTTCTAACGTTTCTCCTCCTTTGAAATCGACTTCCCTTGTATCTTTTTTAAATCCCTTTAAGTATTTAAACATTTCTGTCGCATCTCCCGGTTGCAGACTTTTGCATCATCTGCAGAAAGACATAACTTAGCATTAAGATTTATGTAATATCATGAAAAGAGTATTAAACAGTATGGGTCCCAATACAAATCCTTAAGGCGCAGTGCTAGTAACACCATTAACTACAGCCTTCTGTCTCCTGTCATTCAACCATTGCCTTATCCATTCAACTATTTTAACCTTCAAATCCAAACAGTGCAATGCATTTCTTCAAGGGACAAAAGGCCATTAAACAGGGGCCTTTTTTTGGTAACTGTTGTCACACCGACTAATTTACAACATATTTGTATGTACACATACATACAACAAACCTTATTGCCTTGGGAATTAAAGTACAGTCTTGTAACACGAGCATTTCCAGCTTGACGGAAGCACATGAGTTGCTGGGGCCTATTCCATTCAAACATACGAACGCTGCCATCCTGAGCACCAGTAAGATCTAGTGTAATCCAAAAGACAAAGATGATGCCTTTACTTGTTTTCATCACAAAAATGTTAATAATAAGATTAATGAGATTAAAGCAGTCTATACTTACAGTACTGGTGAACTGGGTGAGAGGCCATTCGCTTCACATTATTAAGATTCCGTTTAATAAGCTTCAAGAAGGAAAGAAGTTATGGTGTGTTAACAAGATAAATAAAAAGCACAATCAAACTTATCCTTGTACCAATGGCCTACAAGCAAGTCAGATTTACAATCTTCATGTTATTCTAAGTTGTATAAAACCTGAACCTCTCAGCCTGCTTTCCTTCTAAATGCCTTAGAACTGTCCAAATTATTGACATTTCATGGGAAAACTAGTATAACAATGCTCATTGTCAATTTAGCCAATGCTCGGTAGACTGAACAGGGTATGGGAAACTCAAATGCGAAAAACTGCTTAACAAGGTAAAGAGGACCCAGTTGCACATTTACAGAGTAGAAGCGAAAACAGTCGCATCTCCGCATAATAATGTTAGTACTGCCAATAAAAATAAAAAATGAAACCATCACACATGTATTTAGTTAGAATACGTAAGACCTACAAAAATGACCAAACAGTTCTCAGATTAAAAACAGACAATTGATATTAAGAAGCAATATAAATATTTGTGTTTGGAGTATACGATAAAAAAAATCCTCAAGATTTGCACTTTAAATACATTTTACCGTGGAAACAATAAACAAGAATATGTGGAAAGCGAACGTACCACCCCAGCTCCAGTGCTTGTCTGACCACTACCCAGCCAGGGCATGGATGAGGAGGACTGCATATGGCCAAGGTTAAAGGAAGTTACACTTGACTGAGGGATTGCAGAGGTCGAGCCCCTAAAATCAAGGTCATCAGAACTGTGGAAGTACAAAGACATTTAAATGTTTAAATCATCTTGGTTCCTATTGCATACAGGATCTGAGAGGAAAACTTTTACAGCTTAAGTAATTTAACTAACCTTTTAGATTCTCGGTCACACTCTTCTCCAATCCATATATAAGGTTGGGCAGAAAGGAGGCATGATACATCAAGCTCTTGTACATCATGTGTTGATGCCAACACAATTTCATTGCAGTTAGCCTAGAATAATAATTTATTTGAATCAACAGACACACACACTGATTAGTGAATTATATTATAGTTAATGCTACAGTTAGAATACGATTACAGTAATTATTCATACCTTGTTAATTGCAAAAGCCATTATAATATCAGATTCCTTGTGGATAATCTTTGCTTTTCCTCCTGGGTAACCAAGATCGGCTTCAACCTGTAAGACATTCCTAATGTTACAATTGCAAACCAATTGGAGAAGACATGTAGAACACATTGAAGCCGCATGCAGTAACATGTTCAATCGTTCCAGCAATGGTTCATTTAGAATGGTTAAGTGTAAGCCAGTATAGTATAATTCATTTATTTTTAAGGAGGTTACCACAAAAGAAAAAAAGAAATTACCAATATTAGTATTTAGTACAGAATGTGAATTTGGTATATTAAATAATAAGATAAATATCAGTGCTTGCCTTTCTAAACATGGCTGGAGGCATTGTGCATAAAACTGGGTTTATAAGCAATTTTTTGTAAAGTGAATCGATTTATTAGTTAGATAAGGCCCAAATACAAAAGGCTAGGAAGAGCATACGCCAATTAACCATAATATGAAATGTTATGGATATATTATATATATACGATATTTTAGTGATCCCAGAAATGATTAATATAATGCATTGAAGCCTGTCAGTGGTTTAGAGAAGAGACCGTTCGCTTAATATTTGTAAGACCAGAGTAAGTCCAGAGAGTGCTGGCACCAGTGAACACGAAAGAGTGCACTAGAGGAGGAGGCTTTGTAAGACATACTACCTTGTTTGTCTGAAGATCTGCTATGGAGTTTACTTTGACACGTTCTGCATTTTCTTCTACAGACTACATCACAACACACAGTCACAAACACAAAAACATGCACAAAGAAACAAACAAGAACAAAATAAATGATATGTTCCTTAATGCTATCAATCACGAATCTTGTTATCGTGACAAATGAAATGTTTTGTCTTGCGCTTTAAATGCAAGTTTACAGCAACCAGATGGATAAAAGAAAATATAGAAATGGTAAATCAACAGACAAGTGATACAAGCGAAACATCCTACTTACATGGATGTTTCATTTGCCTCCATATGATTTTTTACCATTTCTTTTTGATTATTAAGTTTGAACATGGTCACATTGCTCTCAAGATTACCGTCACTGAAGAGGTAATTAGCATTAACCACGCCAGGGTTTAAATGAAGATTGGCCGATGACCTGTTAACCCGGCGTTATTTGAGCAATGCGATATTCATTCATTCACGGCAGACATGCTGCCTTCCATATGCAATGCGATTACAATTATTCTGTCGGCAAAACATAAAGGGTTATTAATCTGGTGTTCTGAGTTTACCTCACTTTGCTTTCTTTTCTTTGTAAATATATATCTTATAAAGGACTCCTGCAGAATCTCCTGTTTCACTAAAAAATGCCAAAGCCTCTTCACAGGAAGCGCAGAGTAATCTTTGGACCTGCAATAAGAAGATACAGTTTGATCTCATGCTGTATCCCAGTGAGATTGCATTGCTACAATTTTAAAGAACAAAATTTCATTTCAAAAAAATTACTACTTCCATTACTACTAACTTTTCATAGATGTCACATACACACAGAAACTAGTACGTGATATTTGAGCACATTTGTCTTTGTTACCTCGGCACTATCTAGGGCATGTGGGAACAGCACATGGAGGTTAAATGGGCCCAGGGACCCCGACTGACCAGTAGAGTAATCCACCCCCCTTATGGCTGCTGCACCAGGCTTGGTCCTCAATGGAACGTTATATACTATATTTACCAAATAACCTGTAATTTAGAGCTGTCTGGTATTTCCTGTACTGTATCAGATTTTATAAACATATATACTGACTGGAGTTTTATTTTGTTGACAGACAATTTTTACTGTTTAAGGTTTTCTTACAGTGAGGTAAAAGGAAAAAATAAAATACGGCTTATGTAGCATAATTATATATATTTGTTAAGGAAACACATGAATGTTAACATGCTCTGAGACGGTAACTTAATTCTTGGAGCATCCAGGGGGGTCCTCTAGCTGATTTCTCACATTCGTTGTTAGCATTAAAAATCCAGTCATTTTTAATGTTAACAACGATTCTCTCATCCGATGACTGCAAGCAGTGAGCTCAGCAGTACAGTCTAGGTAAGGAACTTATACATCACTTGCATTGCTGGGCAGAGATACACCACAACAAAACTGTCATTGTATACTATACATTTCATTAAGTATATTATACTATACTTCTGGAAGACCAATAGACACTAAACATCAAAGATGACTCTTACCTAAACGGTGTGTTTTCAGGGTCCAGCATAGCCTTGTGGCGTAAAATAGCTGGTCCTGTACCCACAGATACGTCACTGGGATAGTTGCTAATGTAGTTGGGTGGAGGGCCTTCAAATTGGTCCATTCTTTCATGGAGTATTTTCTCCCAGGTCTCTAGATTTTTGACAACCGCAATCCCCAAAGGAGATGTAACAGGAAGATCTAAAAAAATATAAACAGATGTAAATGAAAGGCTTCTACAGAGTTATATTGCTTTTAAGCTCTTTACTGTAAAAAAGGGGCGATTATCACAGATGGCATTTGATACCCCTCCTTTCTAAAGAAGTACCATTATGTGCTATCTATTACTGGAGACAGACCAGACAAACTCAGTGATGAAATACATCATACTAGAACTCTAATCCCCTAGCAATTATCTAAACTAGCTACATCAACTAAGCAAACAGATGCATGAAAACCAAAATCCACCTGACATCTCCAGACCAGCAATTGGAAAGAAATTCTTCAGATTGTGAATTGCAAGTTTTGTCATTGCCAAACGAATAAGTGTCCAGCTGCAAACAAAAGAGATTGAACAATGTGCATATCTAATGAAACATGTTACAGTTCACAGCTAGAGGCAATATACATCAGTAGAGTGTGTAGTTTAAAAGCTCCCATAGCATCAAGATTCAGAATCATTACTACTAGAACATAATAGACTTGTGCATTTGTATCCGTACAAATTTGGTTTTTATCAAACATTGGCCATTTCACACATTCCTAGGAACCTCTGAAAACAAGTTTGAATCCAGCAGAAATGTTATTTGTTGGCCTGCTATAGATGAGTCATCTCTCCCTCTCAAACTTTTTTCTGGGATGGTTGGCAGTAAATTACAAGATGTTGCTTTATCTGGGGTCATACAGGCTTAAACAAGCTATGATTAGCATTTTTGGAAGCATTCCCATAAATTGTGGTTAAGGTTCAAAGTGGGTACATGTGTTAAGCACTCGGAGCCCAATAAATCTAACAGGTGCTGCTTATTAAGTATTAGTAAATACAAGCTCCCCAGGAAACAGGGACAGGGTGGAAAGGGTTACCTACAGCCAAAGGAAAAAAAAACCCTATAGCTAACCATTGCAATGCCAGAGATATCTATACTAAAATCATCATCTCTCATATCACACTAAAATTAAACTTAATAATATCTTTAAAAATCTCAACCAAAACACTAGGAGCATAATAAACACTACATGCATGTGTGGCCCCTCTCTTCTCTCCTGTTTTTTTTCCTATGCAGCACAACACTGTCTCACATACTAAACCCCTCCCTTCTCCCTGCTACCCCCCCCACCCCCAAAAAATAATAACCAAACAAAAGGATATGAAACGAAATTTGGCGGAAATTATTTTGGACCTATTGTACAAGTCGATAACGAGTCTCCATTTATACCACGTTTTGCTCTCTGGTACTCTACTTTACAAAATACTGTACATATAACAAGGTGATACACATTTAGAAAAATGCAACATCTTCCAGCTGAACAAAAGTTTATCTTAAAATCTATTTCCAAATTGATAGAAACAATATAATTTTAACTGGATAGCAGTTGTAAAAATTAACCCAAGAGGATGCATATACAGTGTGGATCCTGACAGCATCAATGTTACGTGTATCAAGCTCATTTATGTTATGCAGCTTCTAACTGTACCTGTAGGAGCTTGAATTTGTGTGCTCCTGTATCTGAATGTCTGACAGAAAAGCATCATCATCCTCATCGTCGTCACTTGGAACACTTTCGTCTGAGTCATAGATAAAGCCGCTGTCAGAAAGAGGAAGAAAGGGCTGCAAGAGAAAGCAACTCATTGCGTTAGAACAGAGATTTCCACTAAAGACCATTACCGAGTTCAATAATTAATGTGAAGGAGGCGGTAATCCAATTAAACAAAGGCACCCATTAATAATTGATAGAAAAAAAAATTATATTGCAATAAGAAAAATATTTGTTTTTTTAAAAAGTTGCATCATCCTATATTAAATGAAAACGTTATAAATGATATAGTCTGGCTGGGCATGCAAGTGCCTGGGTAATAACGTCCGTTGCACCACTTGACATTTAAAAAAATTAAACAGTGTATTAATAAACAAAGTTTTAATTGAACAGGCCTTACTATACCATTTTTCCCAGGACGAAAGAAAAATACACCAAATACATATGTTAAAAAAAATAAAAATTAAATAGTATGTTTCAGTCTTGCATGTGTTTCTGTAACCTTTAATTTGTCACCTCTAAATGTCATGGTTCAGTTTGTCTGATGCATAAAAAAATGAGGCAAAGTGAAAGCTGCAAGTGAATGTCCTTCAGATATTTTGTCTGTATAGATGGAGACAATGATATACTTCAGTAAGCCTCTTATTTTTTAAACTTATGATGTAATATTACTTCAATTCAAACAAAGATTGTATGAGAAAAGAAAATGCTTTCTAGTCCAAATAGCAGCTGCTACAAGCTTGGCTACCCACAAACTTCACTAATAAACATTACACACTGCTCCAAAAATTAAAGGGAACACTAAGATTACACATCCTAGATCTGAATGAATGAACTAGTCGTATGACATACTTTCGTCTTTACAAAATCACACAAAAATTCTCAATGGAAATCAAATTTATCAACCCATGGAGGTCTGGATATGGAGTCACACTCAAAACCAAAATGGAAAACCACACTACAGGCTGATCCAACTTTGATGTAATGTCCTTAAAACAAGTCACAATGAGGCTCAGTAGTGTGTGTGGCCTCCATGTGCCCGTATGACCTCCCTACAACGCCTGGGCATGCTCCTGATGAGGTTGTGGATGGTCTCCTGAGGGATGTCTTCCCAGACCTGGACTAAAGCATCTGCCAACTCCTGGACAGTCTGTGGTGCAACGTGGTGTTGGTGGATGGAGCGAGACATGATGTCCCAGATGTGCAAATCGGATTCAGGTCTGGGGAACGGGCGGGCCAGTCCATAGCATCAATGCCTTCCTCTTGCAGGACCTGCCGACACACTCCAGCCACATGAGGTCTAGCATTGTCTTGCATTAGGAGGAACCCAGGGCCAACCGCACCAGCATATGGTCTCACAAGGGGTCTGAGGATCTTATCTCGGTACCTAATGGCAGTCAGGCTACCTCTGGCAAGCACATGGAGGGCTGTACGGCCCCCCAAAGAAATGCCACCCCACACCATTACTGAACCACTGCCAAACCGGTCATGCTGGAGGATGTTGCAGGCAGCAGTATGTTCTCCATGGCGTCTTCACATGTCTGTCACATGTGCTCAGTGTGAACCTGCTTTCATCTGTGAAGAGCACAGGGCGCCAGTGGCGAATATGCCAATTCTGGTGTTCTCAGGCAAATGCCAAACGTCCTGCACGGTGTTGGGCTGTAAGCACAACCCCCACCTGTGGACGTCGGGCCCTCATACCACCCTCATGGAGTCTGGTTCTGACCGTTTGAGTGGACACATGGACATTTGTGGCCTGCTGGAGGTCATTTTGCAGGGCTCTGGCAGTGCCCCTCCTTGCACAAAGGCGGAGGTAGCGGTCCTGCTGCTGGGTTCCTCCACGTCTCCTGATGTACTGGCCTGTCTCCTGGTAGCGCCTCCATGCTCTGGACACTACACTGACAGTGTTGTAGACTCCGTCTCATGCTACCACTAGAGTGAAAGCACCGCCAGCATTCAAAAGTGACCAAAACATCAGCCAGGAAGCATAGGAACTGAGAAGTGGTCTGTGGTCACCACCTGCAGAACCACTCCTTTATTGGGGGTGTCTTGCTAATTGCCTATAATTACCACCTGTTGTCTGCTCCATTTGCACAACAGCATGTGAAATTGATTGTCCATCAGTTTTGCTTCCTGAGTGGACAGTGTGATTTCACAGAAGTGTGATTGACTTCGAGCTACATTGTGTTGTTTAAGTGTTCCCTTTATTATTTTGAGCAGTGTAATTGTCCTTTAACAATTATGTAATAATAATAATTTTTAGCACGTAAAGTGAGCCCTCCTATTTCAAAAAATCGAAAATGGAGAACCGTTCAAATGCTAAAAGATATGATAAAAGTTCAAATTAAACAGACTCCAAACATGTGGAACGCATACTTTTACACACCCACAATTTATAACAAAAAAGGTTTGATAAAGTACCTTAGCAACAAAATAGTCCCACATGCTCAGCTCTGGGGGGATGAATTTCTCTTTGTATGTAGGCCTCTCTGTGGGAACTGGAGGTGGAACAACAATATCCTTTACTGGTCTTCCAGGAACCAGCATTCTCATATTAAATCTTCGACGGTGCTTATCTATCTCCTCCGATGGTACAGGGACTGCTGCAAAAAAGGTGTGAAATATCATATTATAAAGTAATATTTGATTTACTCATTATATTAGATAATCTGCATGCAGAATTACACACCAATCAAGGAACCAATTTCCTTTAGAAAGTTCAACCTTCTGGGCTACGTGCAGTGTCACCATCTTATCTCATTTGGCTTAATTTTGTAGCGTGCGTTCACTAGAGATGTCAGCAGCGAAGAATATAACGCATAGCAGGTTCTTTGCACTGCACACACAACACTGGGTTCTCACCACACAACTGAGACTCATGTCCCATATCTGTGACAGGAGCACTTCCTTTCCTGCCTGGTATAACAATTTCGGGTGAAGGATGCTCCTCATTAGGCACTGACAGGGAATATTGTGTTTTGTGTTCATCAAATGTCTTTGTGCTACCTAGATGAAATACATGAATTTGCCACGAGGAACTAACAGAATGAAATCGACATTTACAGTATCGTATATCCTATATTAAATGCCCAAGAATGTTGTCCGAATGGGCATTTACACATCTTATGACATGCTTGGAAAGAGAATGGTGGCGTGGAGAGCATTTCTTGTTAGACCTTGTGATCCTAGGCTTAAAATGTTGTCAGTGTTCATAATTAGTGTTTATAGATAAAGAGATCAGTCTTTACACAACATATTTAATGGAGTACTGCAGTAAATATTGTCCTGACAGCTAGTAAATGGCTAAAATAAGACATTATCAAAATACCTGGAATAGCCTCAGGTGGTTTTCTTGGTTTCACTAGAAGTTTCACTCCTCCTCCAAAAACAGCTGCCCACATTCTGCCATTTAGTGGATGAGCTGCAAGCCGGAACAGCTCCGTGCTCGAGTCCGTAGCAAGGGCATTTATTAAAAGGCTGACATAGACAGCAACAACTGCTTCACAGAGCAAAATGTTCAGTTTAGGCTGATCTTCATCTTGGGCTGTGGTAAGGAGGTTTATCAGAGAACTAACTCCTGCAAAAAGGGTAAATAAAAATACATAAAAAAAAATTCCAGTAACAAAAATAAACAAAACACACACTTCAAGCACCATGAAGGCTAACTAAAAGATTATTATAATGTTTACATAGTAGCATCATACCTGGCCATGAAGCAGGAGATGAATTTGGGGTGGCGTGTTCCTCAATGCTTTCTGTCCTCAGTCGTCTCCTTTCACTAAGTAAGAGCCCCTGGTATACCATTCCTGTAAACTGATTTGCTGCAGTCTGAGAGCTGCACAAAACAAATTAGAGTACCCACTAAGAAAACTAGATGCAAAAATAATATATGTTTACTAGACTTGAGCGAGAAGTGGACCAAGAAAGTATACAGAAGAAGAGAAGAACAAGTGAAACAAAAGGCCAAGAAACTGAGCTGCGGAAAAGGAAATAGGGACACTGAAGTACTTGGTAGAGAAGGTAGGGAGACATTAAAAGAGAGAGTGAGATATGCCAAACCGCATTGTCTTTTAAATATACAATTCCATAGGTTTTTGGGGTTTTTTTGACTTGTAACATACAGGGTTTTTGGGAATGCCTTGGGTTTAACACTCTGGAGGAGTTGATTGCACGGGCTCAAGTTAGAATGCTTGGTTACTTCACTCTTAACAATGCAGTTTTGACTTTCTCAGGGAGCGGAGTTACAATTCAGTGGCCTCAGTCCTCTCTGCAGGATTAGTTAATTGAACATAATAGCCAATGGGGAAAATTATTAGGTGCTTTTCACTGTGCATATTGCCTTCTTTGATACTTTTTTTTTTCTACAGTATATTTCATCACAAAATTATTTTTATACAGCAAATAACTTGTTCAAGAGCCACGGAATACATTCACCTTGTATTACTTACCCGAAGAGAAATCACGAATCACTTTATTAAAATACAAGCGCAGATGTAATATGAAAGGAGAAGTATTTCAGATAGTAAATCCTTTCATGAAGGTCAAACCTTTATGATACTCCCCTTCTTCTAAGGTCTGCACTTTGCATTTCAATTTAATGGATTAAAGGACTTCAAAACAAACTATGTTTAGGGCAACTTTTATTAAAAAAAATAAAAAAAAAGTTCTTGATCTTCTATAGACAGCAGTTTTTTGCATCTGCACCTGCAGGCTAATCAGACTGGATCAGCCAAGTAGAGAGGGATGAGTGTTCAAACCTAGGATATTTACAAGACACAACAACCCCAGGCTTTCTCCTATGGTTCAATTGGAGAAACAGGAAAGAGGCTGTTCCCGAAACTCTGCCCTTTTGTGGAAGTACCCTCAAGAAGCCCAACATTGGAGACAGCTTTGCAGAGAAAGAGGGGTGCAAAAAATGCAACTCTTTCTCGGAGAATCTCTCTGCATTATTAGGGTTTCTTATGGTACTTCTGCAAAAGAACGGAGCCACAGGGACAGCCTCTCCCCCGTTTCTCCAAGGGGGGGGAATGGGTGTGGCCAAAAGCTCCTCCATTTTGCAGAAGTGTGCTGGGGCTGAAGACTGAACACACGGGGATAAGGGGAGAACAGAAGAAAAAGATAGACAGGGGCACGGAAGTGGTCTGTGGATGACGTAGGGAGACATATCTAAATCCCCGATATATGGGCAAGTCCCTAATGTAAATAATTTAAACTAGGGTGAAAAACAGGGCCTATAACCACACAATAGAGTAATTACTAATCTGGAAGTTGGTATAATGTCTTAGTGTTCCTTTTCGTCTCCCTGAGATCTTTTGTTTGCCGAGTATGTGTAACATAGTATTCTACATCCCTAAAGGCCTCAGCTGTACAAAGAAAAAGCAGCGCATTTGTTTACAAGTCAATTCATAAAATATAATAGTGTATATATTATATATTCTTATTCTAGATAAGAATACTCTTGCTGTGCCTCCCGATACAACCCTTAAAACAAAAACCTCTCTTGTTGGCCATTTGAAGTGACATTAAAAGGTGAACTTTTCACTCTGCAGTTACAATCCTACAAAGGATTTCCTTGAAACAAGGGCCTTGTATAATGAATAGTTAATAGGGGAGATATTTTTTGAAATTCATCAAAGCAATTTCACAAAGCATTATATAGGATCAGTCCTTCCTATAAGTGAACCAATTCCCTAGTGATATAGTAACGGCAGTTTTAGTGAATACTCATCTACAGATTAGAAAATGAACACGCATTACACAGACAGGGAGAGTTGAAAGCACACAGATGAGAGGTGTGAATTCTTACCTGTAGCTATGGCTATCACATAATGCTTGATAAATAGAAGCAGATAGGGATGCCGCTAACAAGTGAAGAGTGTATACCTTAACAAAAAGAGAAAATATTGTAAAAACACCATAGGAAATGTACTGTACTCCAACAGCTATAGAGTTAAAATTATTCAATAAAAGACATTAATTATATATGACAGCTATACAAAACACTGTTATTTGACATACAAACATGACTTTGTATGCTTATAGTATATTGTAAACACACATTCTAGAATCTTGATGTTCTCTGTACTTCTTGGATATATGGTAAATATGTCTTTATATAATATAACAAAAATAATATCTGGAAAGCCATATTAAATAAACAATATACTAGCGATATCTTGTGGTTAAGTGTGAGGTCCATAAACAATTTATGTGCAAGAAATGCTGGTTTGCTCACAGCCTCTCATTTGGGCTCTATGTTGTCAAAAATTGGTACTCCATTTTACAAGTGTTTTTCCAGTGGGATTTTGCATTTTTCTCACTTACTTTTGCATCTCTGTTACCCGGATGTGGAGGGCTTTTCATCTGTACAATGGTGTAGAGGATATCATGAATATGGTTATTTAAGTAGAGCACAGGGTTGGCTATCACAGTTTTGGTCACGGCAATGCTCGCAGATAATAACGGTAAGGTTGTAGGCAACGGAAGAGGAGACTGAAGCTGTTTCACAGTTGTTTCCTTGATTTGAAAGAAAAATACAATAAAATATTACATATAAAAAGGAAAATAAACAGAATAACTACGCTGAAAAAATAACGCAGGGGAATAGGGAAACGGCACCAACATTACTAAGACTTTAATTATAGTGATTAAAGGCCTAGACCCCACATTTATGTAAGCGCGGTACATCACTTTCACTGCATTATCGAAAACTAGGTCAATTAAATAACTTTATGGATGTGTTATCACAAATCTGTAGTGTTCTTTTTACTTAGCTTTCACATTTCTCAAGTGTAGATACTTCAAACAGCGGTGATATCCATAAAGATGGAACATTTCTTTTTTAATGTGCACTTCTTATGTGTGTGTGAGGTCAAAAAAAAAAAAACCAAAAAAAAACACTAGATGGCTGTATAATGCCAATTATAAAATCTCACTATTGCTCCATGCAGGATCACTTCTGATATGATAAACTTAAGTAGAAAAGAAGTTGAAAAAATGTTTTAAAAAAAACTGACTCAACTCCAAAACATTAATACACACACAAGTAAATCAGTATTACAAAAAGCATACAATTTTAGGTCACTTTTAGTGACTCTGTCCCAGTTAAAATTGCATCTGCTTTTTTTGTTCTCCTTTTGTTCTAATGAACACAATCCATCCTGACAAATTATGGAGGGAAAAAAGCGCAGTTATTGATATCTCTTCAATGCAATTACTTAGCTGTTCCATATTCCTGCGACTATTAGGACTATTAATTACCAAGTGCTTGGATGCAGAGTGAAAATCAGCATGGCAAATACAAAAAATAAAAACCTCCAAAAGACCAGGGTAAACCTGTGATAATGCAAACTAGGTCACCGGTGGATTAAGTGTTGTCCTGTATAACTGCCCTACTAGATAATACAATGTTCTAGGTCAGATCTTATTTTCTAAATGGAATATCTAAAGAATTAAGATATCACAGACGACAAAGGAAGCCAATGGACACATTATTTACAAAAAAAATACATTTTGGCTTCTGGTTTGAAATGGACATAGTGCTCTGTATTACGTGGTTTAAAATGATGGGAAAATTAAGCATGTACATGTGAATATGTAATTAATATGGCCTGAAACAATACAAAATGCTACACCAATTAAAACGTAATTTTCAATTCTGCATGTGAAAAATAACATAAAGCACAATGCAGTAATTATAATGACTATCGTTAGAAATCTAAGTCACCTAAATCAACAACTTTTAATTTGACCTGCAAATGAAGTAATTTGTAAGTATTTTGAGTGACTTTCTCTGCTTAGACAACACACCCAACTACATTTGTATGAAAAAGCAAATGAAGTCTGCTCCTCCATAGAATTTCCTAGTGGGTTAGCCATCCTAGTGTTCACCACAGGCAGTATGATAAGGATTTAGGGTCTTTGTCTAGTAGATTGGGATCAGACAGTGATCGTAAATGTTTTTTGGGCCTCAGAGAAACCAAGCTGTAGGCCCTATAGAGCCAACACTGCATGTTGGGGCCTACCTCTGGTATGGTGCAGTGTCTTCACCTTCCAGAAAAAAGCCACACAAACACACACTTATAACCATTCTTTTCTCATATCTAAATAACGAAAAGGGCAGTGGAAGCAGCCATGTGGGTTCCATCCGATAAGCCACCAAACTTACACCCAAATATATATATATATATATATATATACACACACACATATATATGAAAACACATCCACAAATAGTTGATTCTTTTTAGTACTTAATTATTGTCTATCAAGTCTATTAAAATCACTGTGCACGGAAAAAACGACTTTAAATAGAAATTCATCATTTTTAATTTCTGCTGGACCAACTGATCGCACTTGCAGAACTATATCTGGCTCTAAAGTAGTTTTATTGCTCTAACGTAGCTTGAGTATGAAAACAAAAGGAGCACTGTTCATAAGTAAGCGTATGCCCTAAATATTTACTAACAACTTTACAGCAAAGTATCTTCCTCTACATATCAGAAAAAATATAAATTCAAGAATGTGCTTTGTTGGCAGATGTTGAGTTGCCTAATGGGGTTACCTGTTGGGACTCTTGCAACAAAAATTTGAGCTCCATCCTTACAGATGCCAGACCACCTCCCTGAGCACCGTGTAAACTGCAGTAACTGAGAAACACCCTTAAAAGAGCCTGATTCTTCTGCAACCACCATTTTCGTTTTTCAGCATGTTCACGTTTAGCTTGCAATCTGCGGCGTTCAATTTGGTGACGTTCATAGGAACCAATATCGGTCTTGTCTGTAAAAACTGGACTATCTAAAACGTCACTTGAAGATTGTGTTTCAGATATGTATTCGGTCTCGTGGTTAAATATCTTGTGCATTGCAGAAATTTCCTTTTCCAACCAGTTATACAGCTGAAATCTTAGTTTTCCACCATCGACTTCGTGTCCTGTTGCTAAAGTTCTAAGCTCAGTCATGAGAATCTTTAGACAAGCTCTAAATTTTAGTTGTTCAGCTATTACGTCCACCTCGCTACCTTTAGGTTTTATATTTTCGACAGGCAGAGTTTCAACACTAGCTTCTTTTTGGTTTGGTTTCTTTTCCTCTGAATCAAATGATTTTAACACTAAACCGCTGTCATCTTCATCTTCGCTTCCTTTATCTTCTCCCCAATCAAGCTGAAGTGGTTCATCCTCAATTTTAAAACTTGGTATTCCCCAGTCTAAGTTTGTTATGGAGTCTTCATAATTTGACGTTTTTGTTGATACTGGAGTCAACCAGTCTGACCCGCTTCTCTCTTCTGTATGAACCAGTTTTGATAAGGATTTCACACTGCTCCAGCCAACCGACCCTAAGCTCAGGTCCTCTTCGTTATCAGCTGCGGCTTTTGTCAGCTTTGGGATCTTCGAAAGAACCTCAAGCGCAAGGACTGGGCATCCTACTTTGAAGTGGGCATTTGCAGTAGTAAAAAACAACTTCCTTTCAATTAGATTGATTTCATCCACATAATTCCATTCAGTCTTCAGGCCTACAGTAGCTAAAGTGGCCTCCGGAGTACTGAAGTGCCTGCGGATAAGCAGGGGGTGGGTCCGAAGGTAGTTATAAAAACTAAACACTACAGGATTGCAGGACTTGATGAGCACTGTTGAGACAAATACAATCAATTAATCACAATTAAATTATTGTAAAAAGGAAGAAAACTAACTTGGTGGGTATGTACCATATGTACGGACTTGCAGATATTGACTGAAATAAAAAGAACACCATAATACTTATATAATAATATTAAAAAGGTATCAAAATCTATGTACAGTATCTCACAAAAGTGTGTTCACCCCTCACATTTTTGTAAATATTTTAATATATAGTTTCATGTGACAACACTGAAGAAATGACACTCTGCTACAATGTAAAGTAGTGAGTGTACAGCCTGTATAACAGTGTAAATGTGCTGTCCCCTCAAAATAACGCAACACACAGCCATTAATGTTTAAACCTCGCAACAAAAGTGAGTACACCCCTAAGTGGAAGTGTCCAAATTGGGCCTAATTAGCCATTTTCCCTCCCCGGTGTCATGTGACTCGTTAGTGTTACAAGGTCTCAGGTGTGAATGGGGAGCAGGTGTGTTAAATTTGGTGTTATCACTCTCATCCTGGTCTCTGGAAGTTCAACATGGCACCTCATGGCAAAGAACTCTCTAAGGATCTGAAAAAAATAATTGTTGGTCTACATAAAGATGGACTAGGCTATAAGAAGATTGCCAAGACCCTGAAACTGAGCTGCAGCATTCAGAACAGGCCTCGCCATGGTCGACCAAAGAAGTTGAGTGCATGTGCTGCCAGCATTGCTGCAGAGTTAAAGGGGTGGGGCGTCAGCCTGTCAGTGCTCAGACCATACGCTGCACACTGCATCAACTTGGTCCGCATGGCTGTCATCCCAGAAGGAAGCATCTTCTAAAGATGATGCACAAGAAAGCCCGCAAACAGTTTGCTGAAGACAAGCAGACTAAGGGCATGGTCCGATGAGACCAAGATAAACTCATTTGGTTCAGATGGTGTCAAGCGTGTGTGGCGGAAACCAGGTGAGGAGTACAAAGACAAGTGTGTCTTGCCTACAGTCACGCATGGTGGTGGAAGTGTCGTGGCCTGGGCCTGCATGAGTGTTGCCGTCACTGGGGAGCTGCAGTTCATTGAGGGAACCATGAATGCCAACATGTACTGTAACATACTGAAGCAGAGCATGATCCCCTCCCTTCGGAGACTGGGCTGCAGGGCAGTATTCCAACATGATAAACGACCCCAAACACACCTCCAAGACGACCACTACCTTGCTAAAGAAGCTAAGGTAAAGGTGGTGGACGTGCCAAGCATGTCTCCAGACCTAAACCCTATTAAGCATCTGTGGGACATCCTCAAACAGAAGGTGGGGAAGCGCAAGGTCCCTAACATCCATCAGTGGATGTGGAATAGGACTCCAGTGGCAATCTGTGAAGCTCTGGTAAACTCCATGCCCAAGAGGGTTAAGGCAGTGCTGGAAAATAATGGTGGCCACACAAAATATTGACACTTTGGGCCCATTTCCACTTAGGGGTGTACTCACTTTTGTTGCCAAGGTTT
>VKOC01019699.1:0-79352 GCA_009364415.1 Spea multiplicata | reverse complement strand
AAAAAAAACTAACAAGCCCTCTTGAACAGTTAAAAACAGCTTATGCAACTTGCCTGCTAAACATGAGTTCATGAGCAAAAGATGGAAGATGTTTAAATCAAAAAAGGGGTGACTTTACAATATAGAACCTTATTGGTTCTCTCATTTCTGTGGGAGATTGGCATCCGGTTTGAAGTAAATCACTGTCAACACATGCAATATAATCAATATACTATTATACAGTAGCAGTTACGAGATCCAGTTAAAAGGCGTTCTGTGAAAGACTGGCATGAATGGACAGGGAAGAAAAGGTCAAATCAAAGACCCTCTACCTATACAACCAAGTGATTATTCTGGAAGAAAAACTACCCTGCTAGATAGTCTTGACCAATTGCCACCACCTAATCCTAATCCATCAAAATGCAAACTATGGCTTACCACATTTAATATAACCTCCTCATATCTGTTAACTCAAGCTTGCAAATTTTCACTTTTTTGTATAAAGTGCTGTGGTTCTTCATATCACCTCCTGACGGATGTCAATCTAACACCTAATGGGGCCCAAGATTCTCTCAACTTGCTTTACATTGAGGAAGAAAAAAATTCCCATCATTACCAATGAGCTTGATGCACCACTCAAAACATTTTACTCTGCATACGTATGTTACAGCTACTGGAATCCACGTTTTACTTTCCAAATATCCCTTTACATAGAAATAAAACATTAACAGTGATATATACTAATTTCACAGCATTATAACGGTGACCACAATCTTTACAGTAAATATTCAATGGACACTTATTACAGAGTGCCAGAGGCAAGAGTGATACGCAGAACACCGCTACCCATAAAAATACCACAAAGGTTAACTGAAAGTCATGGAGTCAATATTTGAAGCTTTGTGACATGTTTTTTAATTATATTTCAGAAAACAGTGTTTCTGATAAACTGGGTGGAAGCTGTAGCACTTTGAAGAAAAAAAAAGACCCCCCCCCCCCCAAAAAAAAAAAACACCAAACAATGGCTAAATTGTCACAGTTGTTTCCTCGCACGTCTGACATTTAAATGTCAGAAAAAAGCAAGATTACTTTGTGGAGTTCAGAAGATATTTGAGCCAGTAAGCAAGAGCTGAAATAGATGCTGTTCTGAGGGCATCCACAGCTGAACCACACACTGAGTACTGGCATTTTTGTTGACTTACGGCTATGCACGCAGTCAGAGAATTAAGACGCTCCTCGTCTGTTTTCTAGGCCTTAAGATAAAATCACAACTTCAACAAGCAGCTTCAAACCAAATCGCTTTCCTTTCTGCCACTTCAAAACGGCTTCATAAGCTTGTATTACTTCTACTCCAACCTCCCTTTGATTGCCATTTGACTTACAGAATCCAGTATCCCATAACAGTAATATTATTTTACATAATACTCGTTTATTAGTGAGGCTGAATATAAGGCTCACACTTAATATGTTTTGCAAAACATAAAACGGAATGTATGCATACCAACTGCCTGGGAACGGAACTAATCATACAACTTTGCAACAAACTTAATTTTCACCCGGAAAGGGGAAGGCAAAAATCTGGTTAGGGTTAAGATTTAAATAGGAAAAAGAGGAAAAAAAATAAATAAAATAGTTTGTTATGCATTTCTAGTCCCTACTCCAAACAACTGTCCTGCGGAGTGCCGCTATGTATTATACGTATATAACAGAGGAGTTTAAACCCTGAATTAAGTCTCCAGTGATAACCTATTAATCATTGTAATCAGACAGAGAAAAAAATATGAAGTTAAAGTTACTGCAGTAAAAATAGATTTTTTTTTTAAATGAAAAGTAGCGTGGCTTCAGATATTTCCATTGCACCTTTTAATCACGATTAATTCAGAAATGCCCAAGTACACAGTCACGAAATGTTACCTGTGGACACGAAATTTTCTAAGCCTATAAAAGAAAATGTCTAACATCCCTGATTGCCGTTACACATCTACCACTACATGTGCCATAACAAAACAATATTCAGTACATAAAACAATTCATGACCTAAACCGAGAGAAAGCAAATTTGGTATGATGATTTCTTAAGGCATATTATACCTAAACAAATACATGTTAAATATATTTTCACAAGCACAGTCAATCCTAGAAAACAATGTACGCACATAAATTGATAATGAAACATTTTGTTTTACCGAAATCACATAAAAATGTTTTTTTTCCCCTTCAGTGTAGCACTACAACATCCAGAACGAACACTTACCTTGTTTAGAGCCAACATACTGCATTCCAGTATATTGGTAACAGCCTGAATGAAGCATGTCAAAACAGTAAAAATTGCTGCAATTAGTGCGACGTACACCTCAAACATATCTAAATTATACATTTTAACAAGTAGAGACATTACAGAATCAGGGCTCATCTTAAAACCAAGACACACATTTATACATACATACTCCAGCAGTAGAGTGCACAAATAATGTCTCAATTAAGGAGCACAATATATTACACTTTTCCTAGTCCCCTATACTAATGTGGCTACTCTGTCCCCAACAGTGGCACTTATCTCGTGTAATACACCCTAATTGCCTCTAAATTGGAAGCTCGTTTGAGAAGGGTCCTCCGCATCCGTTTCTGTAAGTCAAATTGTTATGTTATATACTACTTATCCCCCATCAACCAATTGTACAGTACTAGGGAATATGACAGTGCTATTTAAAACAATTATACTAACTGAGAACGCCAGGTAACAATCTGAGAGACTAGGGAAAAAATGTGCAGGCAACTGCTAAAACAGCACACGTTTTCTTATTTTTTGTACCATTCATGACAATGCAGTGTGTGTTTAGCTGTAATTTTCTTCTAATTTACTTATTTACTAACTTATTTACAAGATAAATTATATTTTTTTTTCAGTACAGGAAATGTGTTCAAATACCATTATATTGATTTCATCTAATTTACTAAAAATCTGGTCATATTTGTTTGGGTTTGTTGGGGAGCCAGAAGGCCGCATTTGGGGCATGCGCAATTCTGATTTTCAATTTGGCATTTTGACACCTAGTCATAAGCACCCCCACCCCATGTCCTATTTGGGACATCAATTTATCCCATCAAACCATATATTTATAGACAATGCTAGAGACCCTCTATGAATTATTTTGAATACCTTGTTAAAGCCAGCCAGTCTCTTTCAAGTGGCGTTTTGAAACGGGACTCAAACGGGACTTATTGTTTTATATAGCGCCATCATATTCTTCATTATATTATTCTGGGAGCAGCATTAACAGTAGAGAGGTGAGAACAACTTAGACATACTTACAACAATAATCAAGGTGGGAAAGATGTGATTTACCGTTTTATGCAATGCAAAATATCCATCTGCTGATCTCAATATTGATTTATAATGTAATATAAATACAAAAAAACAAGGATAGTGTAGCACACCAAGTTTAACATATGGAATCACAATGTGTCATACCAAAATACTGTAACAGGTGGTTTGTTCTATTGTATCAATGTAAGCTATCTTGGTGTATAATTGTAAAAATGTTTTGAATGTTAGTGTTACCAAACAAAAGCTCTAAATTACTGCAAATATGCAGTAAATTAACTTACAAACTAAATAGCTAACAAACCGATGGGAAAAAAAATAGTTGACAAAATTTTTCCTGTAAGGGGTGAAAACATCGAACAAGTAACTTGTTGGTTATCTAAACCACCTACAAACAAAATAGTTGAAATAAGACCGGCATCTTCAAAATCGTAAAGAACATAAGTTAGGTCACTTGCAACATACCTTTTTTTTATCTCTCATTGAACCTTTCCCTCGGACCATAATCTTACACCCTGTCTCAGCTTCTAGCTGTTTCGCGGTTAGTCCTCTAGGCCCCAAAATGCGACCAACAAAGTTGAACTGCAAAAGAAAACCAAGAAGGTAAAAAAAATGAAATTCACATTAACACAATCTGCTAATTAACAAACCTCATATCAGGATAGAGAAAATGTATAATGTGGAAACAGCGCCACTTTGCTAAACAAAAACACCATATAATAATTACCCAGATCTGTGTCAAGAAGAACTTTACATGAGAAGATACATCTTACTGCACATGTTAAAGTGCGTAGCACTCAAGCACACAAGTTTTGCTTGAAATCAGGAAAATCTACACTTGCAAAAGAGCAACTTGCCAGACCACACTGAACTTCAGGTCAATTCCCATGGTAATCAACAAGCTCAATTTGCAATTGTTTAATTAAATTAGTAACTCTTTGAGTTGAAAATATTAGAGTTATAACAAAAGAAAATATTAACCAAAAGCAGCATAAATGTGCGTTCTGCAATATACATTGGATCTTGTATTAATTTTGCTGGAATCTTATGTTGAAAACATTTTGTGATATACAAATTTGATTACAGAAAGGCTGTGATTAAAATGAACTTGATATATACAAGATATCGCCTAATAAACTGCCTATTAAAGTTGTGAAAAGTGAAAAGGCACAAACTGTTATACATTATAATTTACGGTTAAATAATTTACATGTTGAAACAGATTACTATGCATATTTCACCATTATATCCAGGTGTGTGTTTATATAGCACCAAATTAACGCCTGTCATACAAAATGCTTATGTTTAACAAGGTATCTCATGCAAAGGGGAGAAAATGTGACTTCAATGAAAACATGAAGAGCAGCCAAGCTGGGCATCTTGCGAAGATGTCAGATAGCCTGCCCTGGGTGCCATACAATCTTACAGGGGCCAGCATTGGGGTCACGGAGTCTAGCATCTCCGCAGTTATGTTCTCTTATATATGGTTAGGTTTTCACAGTGGAATCAGGACAATGGGGCATCTTGGTACCCGGTTGCTACCTGTGCGTTAACACATACACACACAGTTATAAAATTGTTCAACCGACAAAGAGGATTTCCTTTACAAAGTATGCAAATTGAACTGTCACATAATACAATACACATAAAACTACACAAAAAGGCAAGGATTATAGCAATGTCAGGGAGGCAGAGTGGCATATAGGAGGGTATAAGGCATATCTGGGGGGACAGATGTGCATAACTGGGGCAGGTTGGCAAGTAAAAGGATAGGAAATGCATTTTTCTCAATCATATTTTTTATTAAATATGAAAAAATATGTTACGTGAATATTTACTAATTTTTTTTCTTATAGGGTAGTCTTATATTCCGGCTCTCTTGTTTCCTAAATATACAAATGTCGGGGGGTCATATATATATATATATATATATATATTTGTATTTTACACACACACACACAATATCTGAATGCATACAGTATATTACGCAAAGGAAATAATCCCAGCAGGCTATTATTCCCTTAGTGGCAAGGCAGGAAATGTCTGATTGGCTGAAGAGCCAAAGTGTAAATCAACATTGAACAGAGTCAATCAAGCTGAGGTGAACACACAGATGTAGTTTTAAATTCCTAGTCACTCACGATGTCATGTCAAATCCCCAGTGTAATACAGGCTCTTGTGATCCACAGCTGACCTACACAACATACACTAAATAAATAGATGCTACCACAGAATAACCAATTGGAAACATGCATTGGTAACCCGTATATCATGTTTCCCTTTAGAGAGAAATCAAATCATTTTTGTCACAGATACTTCGTTTATAGATAAATTCTGAGGGAATGCTTTTTACCGAATTTTTTTTTAACCATTATTTTTAGGGATTTGTGGCAAAATATGGGTCAGGGAAAAAGCACCGATAATGTCGATTGGACAGTAATCTAAGGTAGCTGTAAAGTGTATTAGGTGAGAAGTGGGCAAATAAGTTCAATTTTCATTAAAATGGTTTAAAAATAAGACGTGCAGAGGCTTGAAAATTCTGGTAAATGTAAGTATTATATCTACAATCTACGGACTATAATCAGTAGTAATATTACTATGGTTACGCAGCTTATAAAATAAATGTCAAAAAGGTACTACTTTAGTGTATCAAACGTTTTTAACGTCACAACTAGAATAGCATACAGATAGGGTGACCACGTTAAAGGCATTTTCAAGATTCTTTTTGAATAAATTGCATTTTTTTTGTTAATGCACACAGCAGGCAGCTGCAGAAGTAAACATAAGCCCTTGTATTAGGATCCATTGCATTTGCACAGCAATTGCAAATCTTAATCTGTATTGAATAATGTCTAAAACCGTTTCAGTCCTTCTGTTAGATGTGAATAACGTCGATTTAAAAAGGATTTAAAATGTTAACTAATCCCGGCATTATTTCAAATACGTTTTTATTTTTGGTTTCAAAGCCCCTGCACACCTGTTCCCTGGAATCTGCATGTTATCAAGATCACAAGCATTAATCTGCTCTGGATAGATTCATCTTGTGCTGATAAGACAATCATTCAGAGCCTTTTGAACAGTCTGGAGTGACCTTTCGACTGGAGTGCCACATACATGAAACAGTTTTTTGTTTTGTTTTTTAAATCTTTTGGGAATTTGGCAATTATGTGCACCGCAATTTATATACACATGTGAAAAATATATTATATTTTGTGTATATATAGCTATATTAGTTTGCCCTAGAGAATACGAAGTACATTTTCTCGAAATTAAATTGGAAAAGAGAACGCCAAACAATGTCACAGCACTCACAAAATTGTTTTTCTGCCCTACTGGTTTGAGAAGCAAAGCAAGGTTCAACAACAGACTGCCAGCAACCTTGACCTTTCTAATCAGAGTAAATTGAACTCATTATGGACTCCCAGACTAGTGACAAACGCCTCCGACTTCCACTTTCAACTTTTCCTTGAGAAGACTTCTAACACACGAGGAAATAAAAAGGCTCTGTTATCTGCAGGCATTTAAATGTTAAAGAATGAAAACTACATTCACTTGCCTGCCTTCGCTGGCAGGATCAAACAGTGCAGCATTGTCCACACAAAATATATGATTGATATTGAGTAGTGTGACCCAGGACAGTGGCGTTTTATGAGTACATGCATGCTCACAGATCTACAATTTTGCATTGAACAAGGAGTTTATTCACACAAGGGAGATTTCTAAGAGGGTGTGTAAGATTCAGGCATTCATCTTTCTGTTCACTCTTTCTTATGAAAGGCCAACATTGGCATGTTCGACTATACATTAAAAAATCTGTTCTTGCTGCAGTATTCCACTGGGGTTGGACTTCCATGTTTTAGGGATAATGAGGCTAAAATGTTTTTTTACAATAAGCAAATTTATGGTACTACAACAACAGTATTACTATAAAGAGATACCCTATACTTTATATCTGATCCTCAGTCCTTGCAGATCATGCCAAAATGTATCATTCAAAACAAGATATTAAATATAATTTGTGAATAAAAAAAAAATCTGTATGTGATCAGTGTGCAGTACAATATATAAACCGGAGAATATGAAATTTATCATGACGGAATAGAGTATTATTAATCGGTTATCAGGGATTATTTACTGGCTTGTGGATTTAACACACACACTATGATGCAAAAAGTGAAACAGCACATTGTATTAATATCCTATATTCATCGAAATTGTACAATGGATAGACGGAACAAAATAAATAACAGGTGTGGGGGCCCTGCTCAAACAAGCTTAAAAACCAATGTGATTCTTAATATATTAAATAATGTCTGTCTTGTAACAATGAATATACAACAGAATTACAGAACTGAAACCTTGTGCAATATTTCCATATTTTGCAGTCAATTATCCCTACATAACTGGAGGCACCGCTGAGATTAACAGTTTGTACTCCTCAAATTCCTCCTGACTGGAGTAGCCGGGCCATACGTTTAATTAGGTCATACTTGATGAGGCATCTGTTTTCACCAGGAGCTTCTTTGTTCTCAGTATAAAGAAAGCAAGATGGCTCTGACTGCATTTTGATTTTGAGTGCCATATACCAAGCTAATACACAATACATATTTTTCAGCCTAGCATACCTAACAATATGTAATGAAGTCAAAGTACTGAAACACAGCGCTCCCTTCCCTCTATTCACCAAAGGGACACTAACCATGGCCTTCTGCTGCAGGGTGAGCTTGGTTGGCCCTATATAATATACCGATTATAAATGATAAACCCAATTAAGAGCCCACCTACGTCACTGGCAGAAAATATGAGAAGTCCCCAAAGGGATCGAGGCATACTGCACTGGGAAACGCTCAATTAAGGAAGAAGCTTAAAAATATAACTTTTTTGCAACCACCACCAATAGTTTTATGCATTTATTTTGTAATAGCACACAATAAATAAATGGTTTCTCTTTAATTCAGTACCCAGACTATGCTAATAAAAGCATTGTCTTTCTGAGCTAACTGTTGTCCTTTCAAACATCTGACCTTAACTGTCAGTAGGCTGAGAGATAAGCCCACCAGCTGCTGCTTTTCTCCCCAGAGCTACAATGCATTCTCTTCCTTTTTTAGGGCGGTGTACCCCAGCAACAAACAGCAGGGCTTATGGCAGCTGCTAGAATGTCACTGACCTATATATTTAGCTCTGAGCTCATGTATTGCCAGGCTTGGACTCAGCCCGCTAATAATTCTTGTTTGCTCTACTCTGTCAACATGTCTGACTAAACTGATGTAAATGAATGAGAATACAGAAAGAAAGAAAAATAAGCCATCAATAAAGAAAAACAAACATTAACCACCCAATTCTCAAAGTAAGATTCTCACGTGTGAAGTAGAAAAAGTTGTGTCATTTGTTTGTGTACAGAGGGTTTAACTATGTTTGCAAGTCCATGTGTCTATGTGCCTTACTCGCAAAGTATTGTTTCACTGATTTACAATACATTATTTAGGAAAATAACTAGCGTGCATGAAGCCATACTCTGAGCTTTAGTAAGAGACACTGTCCTCTGGCAGCTAAGCCAAAAATGCAATGCACCCAATGAATTCTGTTTCTCCATAGAATTTCATTAGCATTCTCACAAAAAATATAATCATGTCATGATGTCATGGTGTCATGAGAGAGGGCTATATGCCTGGCTGAGATAGTGGGAGTGTAAGGGTTAATGACACCAAATCCTTGGTTACCTGTTAATATGGTGGCAGCGGTTAACCCAAACAATAGAATTACAGTATATTATATATATATATATATATATATATATATATATATATATAAACCTTGATAATGTTATAAGCAAGCTTTCTTGAGTGTAATGAGTTTATTAATAAGCAAGACCAGAGCCGATTAAACATGTAATCTGAAAAAATGTTTCAATGTGCCGTTTATAAAAACACAGAAACAAAAGGTTATACGTTTGCAATAAAATAGAAAACACAAGAAACCCTTAGAAAACAATTACAGATATATAATTCCTTGTTGGGAGATTCAGATGGTAAAGTTCTTCATGAAGTTGTGAAATAGAAACTCTCTTTCATTATACAAAACCCATATTACATAGATAGACCACAGGCAATGTTAAGATGAAGGCGGCTTTTTTTTTTTTTGAGACCGATTGAACACGAGGAGTGAACGACAGTCAAGGAAGACAGCAGTTGAATAAAAAATTTAAAAAAGTCAATTTATAAATGACCTCAGTATTCTACATTCACTTACAAGGTCAATCAATTAAATGGCCTACACAGCAGGTAAACAGTTCCTGTGATTAAATATGCACACCCAAGTCATTTGCACACGATGCCTGTGTTAAGCACTGAACCCGTCATTGAATTCCTTTGGATTTTCCCATTAATTTGCAGCAGCAAGAAGCAAAAACAGTTGCAATTTTGACCACACAAGATGTAGTGTTTGCTTCTTACAGACAAGGCATTTGCTTTTTCTCAAATACATTTATGAATCAATAGCATGAAACACCAGCGTCACAACAAATGAACTAAAGATTTTTGCCAGGTATGGTTTGATGAAGATTTAATATGAAACAGTAGATTGAAGACAAAGTCCAAAGAGAAAACATTTGCAGCAGGAAATGACAAAAATTAGTGCTAAACACGTAAGTGGAGACAAAATTAAAGCAGCCATCATTCTCAACTCAATATCTGGTGCTGAACTTTGCATATGATATGAGAAACATGGTTAAATTCCCATAACAGAAGACGTGTGCCGACAGTGTGACCTCCAAAAGGATACGAGACATGACTCGAGGGATTTAAACAGGGCCTAAGAAATAACAATGGGTAACCTAGCTATCAGGTGGATATGGGGTGTTTGGTACCTGTACAGTTGCAACAGCATAGAGGAAGTGATCACCCCAGTGTTCTAATCATACAAGGTACCATAATGAAATATAATGTGTTAAAATGTCACATTTTACAGCAGCTCGTTAACTCTGCCCAGGCAGAGCTACACACTACAATTTCCAGGCAACACCAAATGGCTGGACTTCAGAGACAAAGGGGAATTCCTAGAAGAATTGCAACTATTGAACATCTTTCACAACGGACTTGTAACATCTGGAGTTTCCTACAGACTACTTTAGTTTTATGCGAGATGTGTATCTTTTCTGTTTATAGTTATACTGTTTTGTATTGTACGTCTTCTTACCATTTCATTAACCGTCACCGTTCTGTTACCATTTTAAACAGACTCAATATAAAATGAATCAGTTCCATCTTTGAGCCCTAAATGTGAACTTATAGCTTTCAAAGATAGCCAGAGCGTTATCAAGCTTTCTAATTTGACTAACTTGGGTTTTATATGGGTTCAAGCCGTTCAGGGGGTTAGCGAAGCCTCAAGTACTTTTAAAGATTTTAAACAGAACTTGGTTGCAGAGAATAACGTGTTGGGGTTGTGGGGTGAACAGTTTTGGGGGTAAAGTGTAGTTGTTCTGGGCCCTGTGGGAATAGCGGCAAGTGAGCCTACGGGCTGCGTTTTACCATTAACCCTTTTACATCCATCCTTAAAATCACGTGCAAGACAGTGGGTGGTTCCTGTTTAAGGAGCTTGCGTAACATCACTCAAGTCAACATCTGGCACTGAACTGCAGGATACACTGAATTCAGTATTTTTTGCCACACAGATGACCACTTATACCAAGCCATATCAGAAAGTAAACAAGGAAAAAATTCAGGGCAAGTAAGAGTCAACATACCTAATACAAGGACACCATGAGACTATTTGCTCAAGTATAAATATGCTTTATTGCATAATTTCAGACAGTGACAGGAAACTGAACGGTCTGATTTTTTTTTAATTTGTTTGTACAGTTTTAACACTTAGCTACAATTTTAGTTTCTTTCATTTAGCTAACCCACACAAGCTATACACTCACTGGCAACAGATGTACCCAATGTACCCAACAGATGTACCCAATATCTAATCAGCCAATGACATGGCCACAACTCAATGCGTTTAGGCATGTAGACGTGGTCAAGACAGCTTGCTGAAGTTCAAACCGAGCATCAGAATGGGGAAGAAAAGGGATTTAAGAGACTTTGAACGTGGCACGGTTGTTGGCGCCAGACAGGCTGGTCAGATTAATCCAGAAACTGCTGATTTACTGGTATTTTGGAGCACAACCAACTCTAGGTCAACTCTGCTGCAACTGCGTGTTGCCATCATATCCATATGGACCAAAATCTGAGGAATGTTTCTACTACCTTGTAGAAAGTATGCCACAAAGAATGAAGGCAGTTCTGGAGGCAAAAGGGGGTCCAAGCGGGTACTAGCAAGGCGTACCTAATAAAGTGGCCTAATAAAGAGTCCCCCCTCCAAAGGGCTTTCTTCAGATACCATTTTGATTGCATCATTACATTTACTATAAAAAAAAAAAACCATTGGTAAAAAATTGAAGGGAAAAACGCCTAATTCAATTTACCCCATCAACCCATATTTTGTTTTTGAAAACTAGAAACGCCAGGGTATTTCAAATGGTTTACAAATTCTGCCACCAACCTTTGTCAGGTTGTGGTAGTCACTTTTCTTTACACACATTGTACTTCAAGTATAAAATTTACCACTCCAGGTATAGGTCACTGTCAAACACCCAAATATGTGTTCCACAATTTCTCCTGAGTGATACCCCCCATGCATGGGTTTTTAGGGTCGTTTGGGGCTAAAAGGGACACATTTGGGAGGCGCATTTTTATTTATTTATTTTTTTTTTACATCTGGTCAGGTTTTTTTACCATTGTTTCTCATGAGGGTCTGTACATTTTTTTTTTTTTTTTTTTTTTTTTTAAGGCCATGTATAAACCAGGTTGTGTATAAACCATCAAGACTGTGGAATAAATTAAGTTGAAATAAAATACCTTAACTTCAAATGCTTCAAAGTTTTTCTTTAAGAATTACAAACCTGCTTTAATCGCAGGAAATGTATGTAATTTTACAAACGTGCTTAGAATATGAATTCTTAACTGATAGCTACAAAATATAAAAGGCAAAGAAAACCAAATAATTTACATTGTGGTCATGTTATTTACACATGAATACATGCAGTGGTTATGCATTTTCTGGGCACTGACATAACTATTGCTTGTCTACAAGCCCTGAACATCTGAAGGTCTTCCACCTGTGCCATTCTATCACAAAACGTGTCCACTCCAGACATCATATAGACTTTAATCCATATGGAATATGTAGTAGTTCCTTTACATTTTCATTTTGCAAATGCTTGCAGTATCCTACTATATGCTGCAGCCTCCTACTATTTGCCTCTTTCCCTGCCTCCGCAGCTGTTTGGCTTGAAGGAGATGCATATATTGGGGGAGGGTCTAAGGAGACCCCCGATGCACAGAAGACACTCTTGTTGATTTTTAATGGAAGTGCTTTACTGCAACTAATTAAGCGTTAATGTTGGCATGTCAGAGTGTGTTGTGCTACACTTCCATATATATAGATTGATAAATACTTTAAACCCTTAACGACCAGTGACAGGCCAGGCATCACTTTCTTCTACAGCTAAACACAAGCACCGCAAGTGTTACAACAGCCTTGGACACAAAGGGTACAAAAAATAAAAACCAGCCTGGTCCTTAAGGGGTTATTAAAGATTCTTCATTAAGTGAGGCAGAATAGGACACAGGCACAAATAAAATAAAAATTTTCTAGTTAAGACAAACATTTGTTACTTTATAACAAATGTATTTAAAAATAGTTTATCATCCTTGGTGTTTACGGCTTTGCTTTTGTTTTGGTTCGATTTGCATTGAGAGAATAAAAATAAGCAAAACGGCAAGAGGAGATAAAATGAGGCCTATGCAATAATACAATATTTGGTACGTTAGCATACCTAGGAACTTCCAGACTGTGGCTACCTGGAGCCCTTCTGTCTCTGGTGGACTGATCTCATCTGAAAGCAGGGCCCGTTGTCAATGGTGAGTGGGGCTAACATTGTCATGGGCGAAGCAGACAACATTGAGGGCGAGGGGTGTCTAAACAACTCCTGCTACACATTTCTAGCCGTGGCCCAGAGAATGCCTATAGGCATGCTTATACGTTAGTAATGACAACCAGCAATAGCAAGTTAAATGCTTAAATTTCAGACCAGAGTTTTACGACTTGACTCTTTAAGAGAAGCATAACGTGTCTGGTATACACACGCCACACGAGATGCGGCACAAAATGGTGAGCTCCTAGAGACAAACAAAAGTGAATGTTCTTCTTAATACTTGGTCTCAGTGCTTATAAAAAATACAAGTAACAAGTATAAATTAATCAGTTCAGTCTTTGTGCTCTTATTTTGCACGGATGGCTTTTAGGGAAAGTGTTTTTTTAAATCATGGTTTCATGTTTTCCAATTTAGACATTATACATATTTTTTTCACTAAAATGTTTTTTTATTCTATAATTTGAGTGGTTTAGGAACTTACTAAACCTTCCTTAGGTATATTTAAAACCTTAAATAGAACATGGGGCCTACAGGCTGCCTGGTTTTCCCATTAGCCCATTCATTTATGTTCTGCCTAAGCTTTCTTCAGAGTAGTAAGATCATATTAGAAAATAAAGAGCAGACCAAAAAAAAAACCATACCAAAAAACTATTGGCTTATGTACTACATGCTGCTATGAACACTAGGCAGGAAACATTGGCGTTTATTCACTTTAGAGTTGATCAGAGAGCGGCAGTTTCAACAAACCGCAATGAGCTACTGCAGAAAGAAGAGCTTGCTAGCATTGGCACTTTTCAAATCACAGCTCTACTTTAGGTGAATAAACTCCATTAACTGCTATTCCATAGTCCAATACCTATAAAATCAATGCAATATATTCATGTAACAGTGAGAGCCTCAATCATTAGTTCAAACATGTATTCATAGTACCATGCATCGACAAAATAGGCATTAATGGTTAAATACAACTAATTTTCTTGTGTCTAACAAGTCACACCTTTAAAAACTTTTGTAACTTACTATAAGATCTTTTGAATGTTTGCATGTTAAAAAGCTCCCAGAAGCACAATTAAGCTTCACTTTTGTTGAACTAAACATTTTAACAAAACGGTCAAAACGTACGGTATGTGCCGGCTGATCTCTAATGCCCTTTAAGGACTCAGATAGCCCAAGGTATTAGATGTGTTAATTAGTGAGTCCCTGAATTTGACTTGTTGCTTTACAACCATAGTTTCACATTAATCCATGATCCAGGTCATTGTATTTTTACACACAAGGTATATGTGTGCATAAAATGTGGAAATGCGTCATCCATGTCAACATACTTAGGCATGGGTGACGTTTCCACATTTAACACACACACACAGCCTATTGTATGTATGCAATACACATACACACCATTGTTTAATCAGACAAAGAAAAAAAAAATATGGAAAAAAGTTCAGGATTATTTACCCCCCACCGGTATCCATGCTACAGTGGGACGTAGCACCATCTGGCTGCTGCTATTGAATTTAATTTGTACCTCAAATATCTTAAAGATGCATGCACCGACTTACACGAAGTCCATACTAAACAAGCTCATTTAAGCCTCTCGGCAACTATTCTAAACCCTCTCTAAATTAGTTTACCTCTAGCTAGAGGGTTGAGAACCGATCCAAGCTAAAAGCCATCACTCACACCAAGATGGAGGTTATAAAGGTGAATTGGGTGGGTCTATGCGCTACACTCAGCATCTCTATACAATCCATCATTTGGTATAGCCAGAGAGGGACACCTTTGTATAAAGAGTGCAGTCAAAGACATTGCAAACAGATGGGGCTTTTACAAGGTTTCAAGTAACTTTGTGATGATAGCTACTGATTTAAACAAGTAAAGCACTTGAACAGTGAATTAGATTTACACAATTTAGAGATATTCTGCGGTTTATATCCATATTAAATAGTTTAGGACTGTAACGCATACAATCATAGCCATACATTTTGAGCTCCAAGTGGGAAGATGAGGGATTGTGCTACCCTACCGTATCAAGGTGGCAGGAATCAGACCCTGAAACACTCTGAAGCGCAGCTGGGAAGTGGGGTTCAAGGGGTGTCCACTTAGTAATAAAGGAGTTGCGAATAAAACACTCCAGCCACCGTATGCAATACATAGGATAGACAAGTCATACCTTTAATTTTACTTTTTCTGCAACAATGCATGTAAGAAATCATTAGTTTGTACTACACCCCCAGCTCCTTGCTCTATTATAAGACCCTCCACATTTTGCATGGGTGTTCCTTAGATTTCACAGTGGAATGTTCATGCAGTACATACATTGTTCACTATAGCCGCATGTTGCCTTTGCTAGCACTACATAAAAAGCATCAAAGTTGTTGGATACCGATTGCAGCATATGCATTTACACGATTAAGTCACTCCTGCTTAGCATGTGATGCAATTGAAGCTTCCAATGTTGAAATCAACAGAGAACCCATCAAATAGCATTCACAGCATCCTAGAATTCAAAATTAGCCCGTCTTGCGCAGTATTGATTCCTATAAGCAGAAATAATGATTCAAATGGAAAGTATAGAAATTTATTAAACTAAAAAATGTAAAAAAAACCCATTGAGGGCCCTTTTTTCCTCTTGCATTTTGTTTATAACCCATACGCCAAACGACACATGCACGCAATGCTAAGACTCCAGAGCTGAACTATTACATTAGTGTCTAAAAATGGAAACGGCACAGGAGAAACTTATTTCATGCTTGGAAAATCCAATCCCAAATCTACTTCGGTGACTAGGGTTTAAATGGACATATCGCAAGGATGCAGTTTTGCTGCCTCTAATATAATAATATTTGTCACTGTCAAGAGCAGCCTGTAACCTTTGGCTGTTGGGTTTAGAGATTGCTGTCCTGTGTCTGTCTTTTACCTTTCCTCATTTACGAATCTTAACTGCCGCCGATAAGAAACTTCATTCAAAATGTGCATTTGTTCCAACTACTGCTACGATGTCTGTGCATCACTCAAATCATTCAGCAAGCAGGTTTAGTGAGTGGCAATCTCAATAATTATAAGCTATAAAGTTGTGCCTATTTATGGACTGCAATGTAAAAGTTACTTTCACGTCTTCTTAGGGATTTACAGTGGTAATAACAGGTTACCAACATAATTGATTTAAACTCTCTCTTTTGGGAGACTTTTGGAATTGAGATGCAATATTGCAAAATAATGCATTGATGGCACTATGTATACATAGTACTTAAAGAAGGGGGGGGAATTGAAATAATGTAATAAGTGCAATGTACCCGCAGCTTGACTGAATACGTGCAAACCATTTGCCATCATAGAAGCACAGTTAAAAATCAAAAGGCATATCTGCAAGTATAATCAGACAATACATATGTAATTATATCAAATAAAAGCTGTATGCATAAAAGACTTACGTCTGGGTATTCTTTTACAGGCACATAAAGTTTTTCTTGCAATTGTACAATAGGTCCAATCCCATCAGGAAGTTCAGCACTTCTTTTTTCATTGCTACCATTCATCGTGTCATTGTACATGTCTTTTCGTACTCTGCTTATTTCTGTTGGAAAAAAGAAGTGTATAAGTTGGTTGCTTACCACACGGCATGAAAATTATTGCTGTTACAAAGAAAGCAAAATATGAGTGCCAAATAAAATCGAGGGAGATTGTTGGAGGTAAATTGAACAGACTGCTTCAAAGATGTCCCAAATGGTACATGGGGACAGAATGACCAGTTTTGGGAAAAATATGCTACTTGTACGTATTGCCATATAACGTGCAGAAACAAAACATGAAAACATTGGGTGTTTCCAGGAAAAATAGGACAGCCTATTTAACGTTTTGTAGTAAAAGATTTTTCATATAAAAGAAAATGTGTTTTTTTCAATTTTTCACCACAGTAAATTAGTAGATCTACTCAAAATAATGATTTAAAGAAAGCCCTACTTGTCATGAAAAAATATATAACTTGTGTGGATACACGAGAGAAGAAAATGATGGCAAAATATGAGTACCACAGCCACTGTCAAGAAGGGGTAAAGGTCAGACTAGATGGGCCTATTCTTATCTGCTGATATATATATTTCTGTGGTGTTGCTGGATGCCTCGATGTCAAGGCATGGCAGCAACACCAGCTGAGCGAAGAAGTAAATTCTTGATTGCTTTCTACGCTCTCCTAAGCCAGTGACGTGCCAGGCACGTCAACGGTCATTAAGGGTGTGCGCATTTTTGTGTCTGCCACGTCAATTGTCATTGAGGGGTTAATCAGTCCTTGTTCTTATCCCAGGCATGTTTAAGTTCTCTTACTGGCTTTACCATCTACCACTTTTGCTGTGAGATTTTTCCACTTAGCACTCTCTCTAAAGTATATGACACAAAAATGTGCAGGATAAATGATTACATACCTGCAGATATATACAAAAATATGTCAAAGTTGCCTTTAAAGTTACTACGCTTAACACAGTTCTATTTGTTTTCACAAACAGGACCACAAAGATGGGGAAAAGTGCTGCTGCAAGCAAAGAACCTAGGACATTGGCTTGAGTTTCCTGCACTAGACTCTAGTTTTACATAATCAGCTGGTTGATTTAAAAAATGATATCCAAATCCGCAGCAATGAGGAGATTACTCTGGATTAAAGTTTTGTGCACCCTTGCTATTATAAGAGCCTTAACATTACTACAGCTCTTCTGCATCCACAAGATTATAATCAGTCTACATGCTAAGACTACAGTAGCCTTGGTAATGCCTTTATTCATTTTGCATTGTGCAAATAGTGGAAACAAACTAAATTCTCAGGAAATAGATATTTGTGTATTATTAGATGTAATAGGAGTTCATAAGTGGCACCATGAAGCACTCATGGGGGGGTGCCACACAGGATAGGGCTGCCCCTGGGGGTGTACAAAACTGTTTAGAAATAGTTAAACCAGAATTGGATATTTTTCACTAAATTCTTGTATATATTGAGTACATCTGTTAGTTATCAAAGGTGTTTTTAAAATGTTACAGATAACTTGTTGGTGGCAGCAAGTTTAGGGGTCTTGAGGTGACCAGGTCTGAGCTGAGGTGTATTTTATTTGGGCTCTACAAGGGAAGCCCTGCAGGTTCACTACGGTGGTACAAGCTCTATGGGCCTGGAGGAATCCATACTGAAGTAAAACAATATGCATGGAAGCTCAAACATTTATACATTTTTCTCTCAAAAAAAAGAAGAAAAATCTTTTTACCCACATTCAAAAACAAAACTTTTCTAAATGTAAAGCAAGTATTTGCCATTCTGTTTAACTTAACAGGTATAAAAGGAGAACAAAAAATTATTAACAGTGGACTTAAATTTGTAATTTCATTTTCATACGTTTGATTAAACTGTACTATAAGTCTGCATACTAGATGTAACCGTGTGTTTGAAAGGCTGGGGAAAAGTGTGCAGTGAAGCTATGACCAACCAGTCATTTACATAATGCATTGTATGTATGTTTAAAATATATGTATAAACACTTTTTTAGGAGGTGTGGTAAGATGCATTCTAGTGTGACTCATGATCTGCTGATGGCTATTTATGTAACCAAGAGCTTTTATAATTATAATAAATAATAATAGTAACATTTAACAAGGTTTCAACACACATTGTGGTTTATACCCACAGTTAACAGCTAAAAGAAGAAAATCAGCAATGGAGATCAAATGAGTTCCTCTGCCCTAATGTACTCCCAAGTGAGATTTTGTTGACACATTACACAGGGCAAGCTCAACAGTTTTGCCGCTCCAAATCACAGTATATTATATACACACACACACACACTAATATATATATATATATAATATATATAATACACACACACACACACACACACACACTGATCTCTGCAATATATAAAACATATATAGTAGTCAACAGTTAACAGACAAGCTTAAAATGATACAGATAGGGCAAACAAATTACAGCAGACCAATTTGTTTTCCCCCTTATTTTCATAGTACTATTCGTTAGACCTTAGTAAGAGTGGTTTAAAGAGAAAGGTAAGCGTTTCTAAGACAACAGTGTTGTCGGTAATTTAGTTTCACCTTTGCGTATTTATAAAACATGTCTCTGAAATTAGAATGTCGTTTATTTGATAATGTAATAAACAAATTATACAAAGTCTCAAAACAGTATGCTATTCCTTGCCATGGCTTTTCAACTTTTCTACTCCCCCCCCCCCAATCGACACAGTAAAAAGAATGACCTTGAAAATGGGAGGCCTTATATCAGCAGATAAAAAGGTATATTACATTGCACCATTCAGAAAGGCTTGCCCAGCATTAAGTTAAAACTGTGAGCAATCTTAAGCAACGAATTAACCTAAAACAGCTACAAATGTGGTGCGTTACCAAAATGCAAAATCAGATTAGAAACATAAATAACATTTTACAAGAATGCAGTCAAGTATACATTTAAATTAGATATGGATACATTAGTATATGTGAATCTCCTGCAAGCCAAGGAGCTGGCATTGGGAAACTGTGCAAATGCACAAAGAGGGCATTCTTATGAGTTTGCTTTGATAAAGAAAAAAAAAAAATGAAGGCATCCTTCATTTTTTTTTCTTCTACATTTCAAGATGGACTTATTGCACAAGCAATGCCCAGATAATATAGCTTAAAAAACGCCTGTTAAGCTTATACTTTGCTATAAGTGCATGACTTTGGGTATGCACAGTTGAAGAGTTAAGTAGTCACAAACCAAATGGCGATAGCAAATGCCATAATGTGAAAAAAATATATATAAATAAAAAAAGACACCAAATAACCACATACTGTCAACTTAAAAAGTGGCAGACTTTGTTCATTCCATGTCTGACGGAGGCATTGTAATTCAGAAGCAGCAGCTAAATTATTTAGTGCATTCTTACAAACGCAAATTTACGTTCAACATTTGTCGAGATCTATGAATGCAAATTTATTGGAATCATTATGATCGCTCAACTTGCTCTGCTGATGCCACAGATATGCAAAGCTGAATTTCAGTGTCCATCTGTTTTCACTTTGTGCATCACTAGTCATCTAAATCCACAGTCAAGATCAGTCACACACACGAGCACACACAAATATAATAATTACGCTACAACTGCAGCACATCAAAAGGAGAAAGGAGGAAGGGAGGGAGGGGGAAGGAAGAAAAGCAGGTTGCTGTTGTGTGACTCATTGGTTCAGATTGAAAATATGTGCACATCTTCAATTAATTTAATCTGCCAGAACAACACGATAATAAAGCCAATTCAATATTTATGAAAACATGCATGTCTCTTTGTGTACATGCAGCACGGTTTCACAGGGGAGGCAAAGCTGACTGAACTCATCATTTCATACACAGACTAATCCGTACAAACAGAATCTGCTAACTCTACAGAACTCCAATCCATTTCATAAATTGACAACACATGAAATGACAGTGGCCTGCTCTTACTCAAATCCTCCGATGTTAACAAAAAAACAAAAAAACCTGTATTGGTTACAGTGTATATTAATTCAATGTCGTTCAAGAAAACCTGCAACATATGAAAAGCCCTGCATCCTGTTACACGTTGCTAACGTCCCCAACACCCAGGCTACCGAAAAATGCATTGTAAGAGATTTTAACTGACACTGAAGAGACTGCTCTCCTCTTCTATAGTCTGCCTATTCTTGCCACTGATTGGCTATTTGAAGCAATCAGTAGAGGAACAGAGATCCCCCTTAAATCAACTGAAGACTTCATACATGCACACAGGGCCGGCCCAAGACAATGCTGCCTGGGTTTAAAATGCCACGACCCCCCCACCAACACCAGGGGTCATTACCCTTCCTCTCCCTCCCTATTATCTACCCTTCCTCTCCCTCCCTATTATCTACCCTATCCCCCCCCCCTTTGCACTTACCTTTCAGCAGTCCTGCTGCAAGTCTCCCTGCTCTGCCACTGTGCGCTCTGCTTTACTGATGAGCGGCAGAAATGATGTCATTTTCCGGTGCTCAGCATTACAAGCCGGCACCGAGAGAGCTAGAGGGCTCACAGAGGAGAGAGAGGGGCGGCGAGCTGGTAAGCGAAAACCACTCGGCGCCCCTCTCTCTTCCCTACAAAAAAAAAAAAAAGGCAAAGCAAAGTGCCGCCTGTTCAAAAGCGCCGCCTTGGGCAATTGCCCCACTCTTCTCCAGGGTAGGGCTGGTCCTGCATGCACATGCTGACTGGAGTAGAGCATCTCATATGAAGAGTGATCTCCTAGAAAGGCATTTAAATATTCTGCCAATTACATGTTATTTAAAATGGAATTCAATAGTTTGGATGTCTTAACATATAATAAAAGCAGGCATATACCAGCTGCATGTTGACAGACATTATGCTGTTGTACAGTGTAGACTGACTCTTCGAAGACACGCTGTGTGCATGACAGTACTGTTAGAAAACCAGAGGCAGTCCCATCGCTGGGAGAAGGATATGGACAACTAAAGCAAACGCATGACTACCTTTAGCTAAATGCAATGCCCAACAGACCACCATTGACTTAAACTCCATTACTTAAAAAAAAAAAAGTTTAAAAATACTGTTTGCTTTCTCTTTCAAGTATTAGAGTTTCAATCCAATATATTTTTCATGGCTGCATATTTACCTACATTCATGCAAAACTACTATGTGCAACCCAACAGAAAGACTGTCTTAACATCAAGAAAGTCATCCTAACTAAAGTTAATGGGGGAAGGGACTATTGGCGAAGAAAAGTCACCCAAATATATTTTAAAAGTCTTAGGTGAAATAAGTAATAGAGTCACATGTAACTACAGAGGGACAGCTCGGGTCATGCTGAGGCAGGTGCTGAAGCATGGCTGGCCTGGTTGAGGAAGTGTTAGTGTTAGAGTGAGTAGGTGTAAGCAAGTTATTTAGGGAAGGGCATATTTAGATATCAGTCCACAGGGCTTGCTTTCAGCTTATCTGTATATATTAAAGTAATTTTACATGCTCGGGTGATTTACCTGCCAGTAACATCCACAGTCCATAAATGGAGGCACGCACTCTTGTGACTTGCGTGTGTGCCTTAATTTATAGACTGTGCGATGAATACATACATAAATCTTATATACACACACACACACAGAGTACTGTGTAAAAGTTTTAGGCAGGTGTGAAAAAATGCTGTAAAGTTATGCCTTCAGATATAGCCATATTGGTTTATTTTTAGCATTTAACAGAATGCAAATTGAGCAAACAGAAGAAATGAATTGATTGCTATTTTGAAGGCAAAGGGTGGTCACACCAAATATTGATTTGATTTAGTTTTATTTTTCTTCTGTTCCCTCACTTTGCATTAAGTTCTTACTTTACAGATTTTTTTTTTTTTTTTTTTTTTTCTTTTTTTACCACCCGTCAACAAAAAACCTGGGAGTTCACTGGACAGCGGGACACCATCCCCTTGATACAATTACGTCAGAGACAGCATTTTGTAAGGGAGTTTTAATTAAAATGTGGAAAATAGCCAAAGAAAGGCTAAAAACTTAATTTGCCACAGTAAATGCATTCCTCCATGCATTCCTACATTCATTAGTCTTTTCACATCCATCATACTGTTGCAATACTTAACAGCTGGCTGATGTTCATCTTAATGCATTCCTCCCAGACAGGTAAATTAAAGACTAGAGGTTTCCTTCCCCTTCATACATATAATCAAATGCAATTACTACAGTCTTAACAATTCTTTCTTCGCTCACATTCTACCGCTAAGCATAATGATGAAAATAAAAACAAATAAGTATGCACAGCAGGTTGATCGACACATCAACATTAATTAACAAATGTATTAATGTAGACTGACACACACACAGGTGTGCACAAAGAACAAATTTTACTGAAGATGCTGCGGATGTCAAACTATAGATGGTATATTATACCATTTATATAATATTATTTATTATACAAAAAGTGCTTGGTGTACAAGTTACATGTTTTAGGCTTACATCGTTAACATGACCCTAGAATCACAATTTTTTATAATTACACTAATTTATATATATATATATATATATATTATTATATATGAAAATATATCATTACAATCCAAAGCGACCCCAATTCTAATGTACCACACAGCAGACTGTTGCGAGTCCAAGGGTCAACTTTAGATTGTAAGCTCATTTGACCACCTGTTTCTGTAGGTCAAATCGTTCTGGATGAGCATGTGGTAAATAAAGTTACCCCAATCAGCATAAACAAATTCAAAACTAACCAAGTCATCTGCCACGGGCATACGCGTACCTGGTTCTTCCAAAGCTCTTATAAACATTATATTGGATGGTACATTGGTAGAAAATTGCACCCAAATGTGAAACTATACGCATCTGCATATTATCAGACATTCTATGTTACTGCATATTATATAAACATATCATGTGTTATGTATCGACTAACGCCTTATGTAAAGCACCTTTGATAAGGGTGCCTAATCACACATAACACCCAATCTCAAGTAAGATATAAATCTATAATAATTTGTGCAAACAATAAACTTCAGTAGTAACAGATGAAGCACTAACACCTGTTTAATACTCATGGGTGCCCAGAGTCTGTTACTTCCTTTTTGGCAGGTTGATGTTGAAGCTTCTGGGCAGCTGATGCATAATGCTGTATTGTTAAACAAGCTAAAAATAACAATGAAACGCAATGGATCAATCACTGTCCCTTGGGGACTTCCTCCTCTTGTGTTTCTTTGTGTGAATAGATGCATCCCGACAACTGCATCATTTGGAGACCAGCCCTGTTATATGTGTGTGTGTGTGTGTGTGTGTGTGTGTGTATTATAATAATATATATATATAATATAATATATATAAATATATATATATATGTTAAGTATGTATGCATCTATAGCTATATCTATACATCAACAGGAAGATGCCGCATGTGCAGAATCGGGTTTCGCCAACGTATACAATTGTTAAGGTTTTGTCTGGTATGAGTGATAGGCCTCCTGCATCAAGTTGGAGTAGCTAATATCGGGATGAATGTGGTGTCTGCCGGAGAATGATGCTGCAGTTAGCAGTGAAAAATGTCTTCCTTACAATGCTTGTGCAGCAGGCCATGGAGTGAAGCACATTTTTATAATAAAGGTGATGAATTTAATCGCAAACTGGCAGCCAAATGGAAATTGCAGACCTTGATACTGGAAGAAAATTGCCTATAAAGCAACTCTTGAGAGAGCAGGCTTTAAATTTATCCACCCATTTCGACATTGAGGAGAACAAAGAAACTGTAGGATATTTTGGTCTACTTAGTTCAGATGAATGGCCTTTTACTGTTTTTTTTTTCTTCTTCTCTCTGATTCAAAGTATCAGTAAAGAATCTAGGCATGTCATTGAGGTTACTTATTCACTAACCACTAGTCATTCTTTTAAAAAGTGAAATTCTTCTGCAAACATGAGAAAAATATTTGCATTATTTCTCAAAAGTGTAACCATGCTATAGTTTTCCCCATAAAGCGCAAAACACAAGTTTATTATTAGAAAACATTTTATATTTTGGCAATTAACGTACACTACTAACCCTGGTTATTGTTTCCTATTATTGAATGCTACCTTGAAGGAGTGTGTTTGGGCACAAAAAAAGTGCATATAATCTAATAGTCCGGTTGTGCTGCATATCTAAATAAATTGGTAAAACAAGCCTAGCAAGAAGGTGTAGCACATCACCAATCCTCAATGGCAATAAAGCTTTTACTTAAGACAAGAAATCTGATCAAGCACTACGCCATCTGCATAACCAAGGAGTAACTACAAAGATCAAAACAGAAGAATGGTATCTGTAATTAATTCAGGAACACATTACAAAGAAGAACAAACATGTCCCATGACATCCACAAAACCCATATTGGCCAGAATATAGGGCATGGCCTATAATTGCCATAACCTTCCGGTGCTCCACCATTGAAGCCCAAGCGGAAGTACCAGCACCGGCAAAGGTTGTCTATGCGCATCGCACAGATTTCCACCCGCTAGACACCAGGGAGTCGGGGGGAGGCAGAGTGTCACTGTTTTACTATTCCACTAATTTTTTTCCTCTAACAATTCATTTTTCTTTAAAATAGCACCCAACTTTAAAGGGTGCGGCCTTTAATCGAGCCAATACGGTATATTTGAGCTGATCAGCGCATTTAAACATTTTGCATTTCTGCAATACATTAGAACAATTCCCTACAGATAAGCATGTACAATGCTTTAAAAAAAACCTACTCAATTCAGATATGCAATTTCTCTCACTTTGAACCGGTTCATTTATGATTGCCAACTCCCTTTAAAAGAAATGCTACATTTCCAACAGACACTCAATGCATCATTTGAGAGACTATTACCGTTTAGTTGTGGGCACACGGTAAAATCCAGTTTGGCTGTAGATAAAGAACCTATTCACTAACGAAACGGTAAAAAGAGTGTTATCCTTCCTAATGCATACGCACACCCAAAATATATCAACAGGCAATATACTGAAATCCGGATTGCACCCACCTCCAAAAAAAGTCACACATGCAAAAAAGAAATTTGCAAGCAATCAAGAGTCTTGCTGTACCTTATATAACTACCTGTGCCAGGGAAAAATAAAGGCTTACTGCCACAAAAAAAAAAGTTTTAATTTGTGTTAGTCAATATAATTACCGGTAATACCCGTTTCAATTTGGCAGAAATCCAGAGATTTAGTAAATATTGGTAAATAAAAACACTCCCTAGCAGCTGCAGGCAGGTAAGCAAGACAATTTATTTATTTTTATTATTTTTATTTATTATTAATTTTTTTTTTTTTTTTTTTTTTTTTTTTTTTTTACACACTACACAGAAGCACTCGCTCCAGACTGCCACTTATCACTGATTAGGGAACAGATAAAACAGAGCCAGACATTTATGACTAAACTAATTTTTATACCTTGCAAAGAAAAGTGGACTAGCAAACTAATATCATCAAAGTATAAAATGTCATTTAATTGTTTGCACAGTGAACAGCAGCAGTAAAGATTAGATAATATTTTACCAGTGTTAATTCTTATTGCCGGGGAAACGATATAACTGGGACAGTGTCAAAAATAAAGCATAGACATACCCTGCGCTTGCTTGTGCAAAATGATTATATATATATGGGGAACAAAATGAAAAATGTAACCCTGAATTGCAGTATTCTGTTCGAAAGTGACAACAAAATATAAACAGGCATCGCATATATTTACATAGCACTTCACATATTGACTGGGATATAAAATGCTGAAATTAAGACAAACCAATAATGTTAAGAAGTTTTGGCAAACATTTTTGGGCGTGGGTGCCCAAAACGCAAGCTGCAGACGTCAACAGAGTGACAACACTGCATGTGGGTGCCTACCCCTGCTGCAGTGCAATGTTTTTCAGTTTTAATGTTCCAATGTTTTCACCTGGCAGACACACACAGCTTTGAGGATATCTTTCCAAAATAAACGGATTCTGCTGAGGGATAATTGCAGTTTGAATATTCTGCATTATGTTTAACGATTCGCTTATATCTGAAAGAAAAGGGCAGTGGCAGCAGCACATGGGTTCCACCTGAGAAGCCACCAACAACTTGTACCTACCCATCCTGTTATCTATATACTTTTTGATTAAACATGGCGTACAAGGTCTTTGGTGGTTTCGGCTGATGCCACTATCCCTTTTCCTTTTCTCTCCATCTCTCCTCTTTCATTATCTAATCCATCTGTCTACCCCCTCTCTCTCATTACCTCTCTATTATAGCTTTATGTACATTTTCTTATTATCTATCCTCTTTCTCCCTATTGCTAATCTTTCTTAACAGATCTTTTCTTAACAGGTTCCTATAGACCTCTATTTCAGGGTCACAACACAGCATACATTGCTCAGCACTGGCATATGACATCATATGCCGACACTCAGTATAAATGCAAAACGCAGCAAAACGAGTCTGTATGCACAGGCCTTGTGCTCCCTTTATTGTGGGTCAAAAAATGAAAAAAAAAATAAATATATGGTTAGTCGGCATCCTGGCCACATTCCACAACAGAGCCATGCATGTGCCAACACACGCCATAGGTTCACCACTATTTGTCTAGACGGAGCTTGGCAGAGAAACAGAAGCCAAGAGATATATATATATATTATAGTAAGCTGTTGAAAGGTCAACTTGGAGTTTTAAAGGCAATGCACAGAAATGACCAAATGCTCCTGTAGGTAATTTAGCCGGGGAGGGCGCAAAGCGTTTGGGGGATTCTGCAGAACACTCCCAAGCATTTGCAAAATGGGGCACAGGAACACTCCAGCCATCGTATGTGCTGGAGTGTTCAAATACAAGCAGACTAGGAGGGCCAAATGGATTATATTATATTTAACACAAATGACCAGATAGGAATCCTGACATATTTAGCACACATACCCACGTCCCCAGCAAATGTTGCACGCAAAAATAAATGCGTGTAGGTTTTTGATTCGCATTTCACTATAACAGTTGGGGGAAGTAAAAGAAAAAAATAGTCTGTTCTAATTACAAACATTTGGCTTAGAACCAAAATTTATATTTCTAGCTCAAATACCCAGACGTTTAATACGCACTCTTGATAATATAACTTCTGGACGAAGTAATTAAGATTAGTGTGTGTATATTATATACGGTGTATATATTTTACGTAATTACACTCTATTAAAATACTTTAGAACTGATCTATTACGACAGAGCAACTCATCACTAAAATAGATAAAAGCAGCTAATGAAGTATAATGGATTACACCATGTGCAACGTTTCTGGAAAGATACACGCTAGACGACACCTTCGCAAACATTGTACTGTACTCTACATTATGTCTATTGACATCTGTAGACATACAGCTTCCAAGTAGCATGTATCTACTGTCCATCTGGCAGTTAAATCTGTTAAAGTCACTAAAATTTGCGAAGTGTAAAAAGAAGAGTGTCTTTCCCATTCAGGCATGCAGAGCTCTTCCTCAATTACCCAGCCTCTAACCGAAATATCAGCTGCCACCATGAAACACTTTAGCCTTAACGGCGGGAAGTAGTGACCACCTACTTCAGAGCCTGTCCCCCTTCAATTTATCATAGTCAGCCGTGTTGCTGACACTCTTCAGGGCTGCCTGAATGATAAATTGCCGTGTTATTCACCCTATGTTAATCGGAGGCTGACGCAATTATACCACATATACTGAAGACGCGTAGCAGTATTAGCACAGCAATATCAGGCTTCTGTGGTTCACATTAAACCTCCCGTTTGGAACCAACCACTTTCCTCATGAATAGTTATGAAGAGTCTACAGTCAGTAAATCAATAGGTAGTTGGTTTATGCACCCCATTATCTAAATAACTCCTGTTGTCCTTCAGTTCTCTAGGAGTCTCGCTTGAACGGTAAGGATAAATTAGAAATAGTGGTCTTAAAAAGGAAGAAGCTACCAAAATGTAATTCTAATTTTTTTCCCCTATGCCTCTGATGCAACGTTCAAGTGTTATCTATAGAAATGGCTTTCTAGTGGGAGAGCAGAACCTAAAATGGTAGGTAGCAATTTGGTTCTCTTATCACAACATGAGCATTACTAATTATTTAGTGCCGGGGCCCTTAAATGGTTAAACTGGAAACATCCATCCATAAGCAACTGTACTTATAGTATGGAGAAACAACACACACACTTGTCATTGCGGCCATTTCTAAAAGATTCCAAATGCACTTGAAAGTAGGATGTGAAAAATTGTACATAAGATTTAATCATTCAGACCTATAAAGGGTTATATGGCTTTTTTTTTTCTTTAATTATAAATATCATATGTTTTCCCCCAAAATGGATTGTATTACAATATACGGAGATTAATTTATAATAGGATTCTTACCTAACATGGAGAACCGTTTTACATTTTTGATACACATTTGCTCAATGAGGTTGGGGAGAACTAATTTGGCTTAATGGACCCATTTTTCTAGAAACAGACCTTTAGGATTTTAATGTCTAATTATTAGGACCTTTCTCATAATGCGCCTGCTTAAATTGGTCATCGACTAAACTAATCATAGCAGAACACTAAATCTGATGCTACACGAAAAAATAAAAGTGCTGCTGCTGAAGTGTTGATATTTGTTGAGACTTTGAGGTTTTACCAAAAACCCCAAAATGACATTCATTGGCATTCCACTCGTGCGTTTTACTACCAGTATTGCACAAAGCCAATTTAAACAGATTTCCCCAAGTACAAATGCTAGTAAATAAGATAAAGTGTAAGGTTCCAGAGACGCATGTAATGATCTTTGCCTTGAATGAAATTGGGGGAATCTGGATACATTTTAACTAGTAGTCTATCTTAATTGAACCCAATAGCTTTAATTATGTTTTTCTAAACTGGCCGCATAGGAGGTTTGCATTGATTGTGATCTAGTAAAAGGTCGGCTGTGCTAAATGTGTACGGGGCTGCGGGTCCTCGTTGCTGAATCGCAAACTATTTTTTGTAACAATTTTTTGTAACAATTTTTTTCAGCTCTTTGAATCAGGCCTCAGGCCCAAAGTATCCGAGGGTGAGACAGCAAATAGCAAGATGGCAGATGAAAAAACACAAGAATTGTCACCCGACACATACGTGTAGGCCGGTTTTGCGGGATACATTTCATAGAAAATACAGTTCGTCCAGACTCCAGTATAACTCAACTGCTGTTATTTGTTTTTACAGTTGCCAGTGTCCTACCCTTGCCCCTCTTCATTTAGAGAGACCAGGAACACCAAGGATTTTTCCCCAAAGAGATTATATTTTAGGTTAGCATATTAGTGGTACAGAATAGCTTGGAGTTTTAGTCTGAATTTCAGACTTTTTATAAAAAGAGAACCTTCACAATATAAGAGCACTTATAAAGGCTAAACATCCCGAATTAGATAATTAGGATTAATGGAATTATGTACACACGTATTATTTTATATCATACAAACACAAAGCTTTAAGTACTAAAGGAAAATGATGTGGTCATGCAAAACACTTTAAATTATTTTTTTTGTGCCTCAAAAAAATAAATAAAAATAAAGTACAAAATGCAGATTTTTAAAGTAATTTTAACATGTCTTGCTGCAGGAAAAATATATAAATTAAACAAAGCAATTCAGAGTTAACATTAAGAGGATTTGTGTTTTAAAACCAAAGTGCAAACCTTCTGCTCCAACATATTACAAAACAGACAATTGTAGGAAAGACCGTATTACAAACCCCGGAAAGGACCCTCTTCCTTCTATGTTTTCTCAAAGCTGATAAAAGAAATCCAACTTCCTGATCCTTGTCCGTTTTATACATCCTTGTAAATGAACTAAAGCCAACGGGTGCACGGCCCAGACATCTGCTTAACAAGTTAAATCTTTTGTTTATGTCCTATGTGAAATTTAAAGGGTGCATTATATAATAAATGCATCTAATGCAGGCATTGCTATAGTTGAGGTTTAAGTAGAAATATGTAAAGTAAAACCGGATTATACTTTGGCAGAACAGAAAAACCTTTCGTAAATTAACTGCTACATGCGAAGGTAGATTGTTGCCTACAAACAGTTTATACACTATGTGCTTGCAGAGCAGCGCTGTTTTTGAAGATATCAGATTTAAAAAAAGGTAGTTGCTAGAGAATACCAGATTCAGATCAATGTTAATATCGGTTATGACAAGAGTAGATAAATGGTTAATTTTTTTAAAGTGCTCAATTAAACTTGAAAAGTATGCCACTGGCTCATTCCAATCTTCAGAAAATGCCAAATATTTAAACGCTTTGCATTGAAAGTGGGTTTGGCACTCCACAATATCACACTTCAAAAGCACCGGCTATTATGTGAAAACATTCATGATAGTGGAGTGCAACTCATAGCAGTTGCCAGACATCTCAGTCTGATGCAAAATGCCAGTTAAGCCACAAGATCATGTTAAGTTTTAATGAAAGCGACTTCCAAAGAAAAAAAATATATATTTTTATTTGTTATTTTAGGTCTGGCTTGTAAAAAGTGAATGTCATACAAGTATATGTACAAGAAGATCTAGTCACTGTAACCAGTGTCTGACTTCGCAATATCTCATCAAAGGAAACATACAGAATACCAACATTAAGGCGTTAAAACATTAATGAGCAGATGGCCACCGTTTAATTTATAAACCCAAATTCTATAAAAAAAAAACAAACAAACAAGATTAAGTTCCCAGAATATCCAATTTAGTAGGCTACAAATGACAAAATTTTTTTTTTTTATTATTCATTCCCAAAGATATCTGAACACATTTTAATTCCATAATAAACTGAGAATTGAAAACGCTACATAAATTCTTGTTTGTAAGAAGTATTTGTTTTATAGTCAACAGAATAAAGAGAAAAAAGTGATTTTAGCGCAACAATACATTGCACTTCGAAAAGTGAACATATTTAAAAACTGCCCAAACAGATTTGTTCATTTTGTTCATGTTTTAATGGAAAAGGCAAAAAAAAATGACCAAAGCCTTTACAAAGATACCAGTGGAAGACATGAGAATTGGGGTGAGATCTCACTACCCCTTGCCTTGCCTTTCTTAAAGACACTATTCCCCTCTAACCGAACAAAGTACTGGCGCCCCTTAGTGGCACAGTCTCTCAAAGCATTAAAGTTCAACTGTTCAAGTGTTTTTTGGGGGTTTTTTTTTTTTTTTTTTCTTCCAGCCTGTTGTTGGACATTCTTGAAAGTTTTAAGCTCCCCCCTCCCTTTACACATGCAAATTCCTCCAGCCAAAGCTCAACACGAAAACAGGAAGAGCAACCAAGCCCTTTAACAGACTAAACTCCGTGGCATCGAGTTACTTGGGTTAAAGCCTACAGCTGATCCCTCAACTCCAAAGGATGAGGAAGGGCTGAAATCATATGCCTAATTCAGTCGAGCACAGACAGCCTGTCCTTTAAACAAAGGGCACAAAGGTTTGCCACTGTAAGAGTATACAGAATAAAAAAACATGCAATACATACAATATGTGCTAGTGTGTCAGGGGCAACTGCATTTACAAATAACCTTGGCCTTCCAACATACCATTCCTGGGACCAACATGCAGGCCAGGTGTTAAAATCCACTTGAGAGGATTATTAGCAATTGTGTTATTTCTAAACACAACGCAAGGATGATGACATTTACACAAACAGGCATAAATAAATTACAATCCATTTCTGATATAAGCTTGGGAAAATATACACCTTAATTCTTAATTAGGCATTCATTCACCTAATGCAATCTCATTTATTAATTCACATACATTGCTTTTATTTATGTTAGTTACACAGCAATCTCATCATTTGACAAGCATTTCTTTACTATATACAACCAATTCTGTCTAATCCCATATTAACACGACGTTGTTTCAATATACACCATGCTGGGTGCACTGCGAAAACAGACACGCACATTATATATTACACATACACATTTTCTGAGAAGAATAGCATAGCGGATAGCGGCTAAATTCTTTTCCTGGCCACATTTCTTTTGAAGCATTTGCAAAACAAATATTTGCATTTAGCGGGTCAACAGCTGCGAAAACTACATTACATTCCAGAACACTTCAAAAGAAAAGAAAAAAAACCTGATTCACATAGAATAAATCTTAAGTACCTAAAAGTTTAGTGCACAGTATGCGTGATAAAAACTAGAGGGAGAGGCCTAATTTTTTTTTTTTTTAAATGAATTTGTTGATCGCAAGAAAAATGTAGTTTCCATTGTGACAGTATAGTCAAACTTCTAGTCTAACCTCTTATTTCAATAAGAAAAATGGAGCAAATATATTTTTATTTCCTGTGTATGTTATTGCAAAGATAACCCCCAACAGCAGAATATCACTGCATGTTCATTCTGATCAACCAAAACAGGACAAGTGGTAGACTATTCGATCAGCTCCTCACCAGAAAACAAGGATTTTCAAAACTGAATAATAAAATTATAACTGCTAATTTTATTTGAACACAAAATGCTTTGTTTCTAAACATTTGCGGGTTGCTATATATATATTACAGCCCAAAAAACACAGGAGTACTCTAGCTTTGTCTGATATTGGTTGAAGGAAATATTACATTTGCTGTAGCTGAGTGTATAAATTAGACCAATTAGATGTGTGTGTATATAATATATATATATATATATATATATATATATAATATATATACACACACATCTAATTGGTCTAATTTTATTTTCGCTAATCACTCTAAAAAAAATAAAAAATAGCACTCCATTTTCAAAGAAACAAGGAATGTTTATGAGACACCTTAAAGCTCAAATCCAAAATGTTCCAAAAATATTTATACGCAACACCGTGTGTGGACTTCTAATTTCTCAACTCATTCATGTACTATGAGAATACCTACACAACCACTCCTTATCATTACATACCTCGTATATGCTGGCCTTGTAATTATAGCCATGCTTATGGAAATCAGATGGAAACTGTATCATACAAGCATTCTACATACAGAAGTTACAGGCCTCTGTGATTACAAATATTTAACCCTTCCAAAAAGAAGCCAGCAAACCCATAAAGCAAAAGCCTAGGGTGACTAAACATACACAACCAAGTCCCTGCAGGGGCTGATTTATTGATATAACAAATCCTACGCACAATTAGGAGAAAGAGAAGAGTAAAAAAAAAAAGCACACAAAAAAAGGTTTATGTAGTCATGCAGAAAAGGTTCATTTTTTTGCCAGCTAATGCCCTTTTTACTTCCCTCTTGCATCACAAGCTTTTTGGTAACCAAAAGATAAAGCCACATTCCAGCAGGTCACATGGGCCAGCACCCAGGCAGACAGTACTGGGTGGGGAGGGTTCTGGGGAAAACTGCTACCACCCACCAATAACTTTTTTTTTTTTTTTTTCCCCCCTCCCCAAAGGGAAAGTAAAAATCACTTAAGCTTTGTGGAATTTACAGAAAGAGTAAAGAGTACAGATAGCAGACACTTATATCCCTGGGGAGCAAGGCCCTTGTAACTATCTCTGCCAGTATAGGCTGGCTTCACACAACTCGCTTTAATCAAATAAGTAACTTATATAACACACACACTATAGACAAATATATGTTTATATATATACGTCAAAGTACCTTCATCCAGAAGCCTCTCCAGGTGATTAAATATCCCACAGAAGTTGGGCAGGCTGCTCATGAGCTTCTTATCGTTCATTAACTGCATTAGGTAGTCTGGGGTCGGCTTCGGTTTCTCCTTTGTTTCCATTTCCCCAACCATCATCCAATCTTTTAAGTAAAAAATGGTGACCGAAAAAAAGAACAAATATAAAAAAAAAAGAAAATCTATATAAAAATAATCAACAAGAGCCTTGAGGTTCTGACGTTTAAAACGACAGCTACTTTTTGTTCTTAAAAGATATATATATGTACTAAAAAAAACATGAAAAGGTGGGTCGGAAACGCCAAATGGGTTAAAAAAAAAAAAAAGCCGCACTTCTTATTCCGCACCCAGGGTGTCCTGGCACATGTATATTAACCAAATCTAAGGGATCTGTGCCTCCGCGTGTACAGCAAAACGTGAAGCGGAGATATTATGTATCACTTCTCTTCAACAACAAACACAGATCTCGCTTCGCGGATAAAAACACGTCGCTTTTGATTGACGATCCTGGCGCTGGGAAGGAGAAAAAAAAAGATAAAAAGTATTTTCAGTACGGCAAAGCCAGGGCTTCAAAGCAAGAGAGAAACAATGTGTATAATATATATATATAGTATATCTTATATACAATATATATACCGTCGCCCCTTTTATTTCTAATTTAGTCGGTCACTCATCACCCCTCTTACCAGGTCTGTGCCGTGGAGCAGAGTAGACGGGGCTGGAGCAAAGCTGGCTGCTTAACTGGACGCCTCCTCCTCTATGTCTCTTTCGCCTTTTTTTTTTCCTGCACCCACCCCCCTGACCCTGGTTTCCTGTCAGTGCTGCAGCGCAAATCCTTTCCCCGCTCACAGTGGTGGGTTTTTTTTTTTTGGTGGGTTTTTTTTTTTCACCCCCTCTACTCTGTGCCTGTCCCCTGTGGAAATGAATGCACTATTGTAGTGAAGCTATATCGGCGGCGGCTGCTGCGGCGGCCACGACGTGTACGTATAAAAGAGCTGTGTGCCAGCGCAACCCGCTTCTCCCTCTAGAGGAGTTCGCTTCAGTTCAGGCGCGAGCAAAGAGAGGAAGAGGTGGAGGGGCGGAGAAGCGGAGGGGATAGGAGGAAAGAGGGGGAGGGAAAGGAGGTGGAGTTACTTAGTGGAAAGGGGGAGACGATGGTAACCGTTGTCGAGGGAGGGAGGCAGGCAGGGAGGGAGGAATTTCTTCTTTTTTTTTTTTTGCTTTGCCGTATATATGTATATTGTTAGTGGTGAGGGGGGAGAACACACACAACTGTTTAAATAAAATACCTCATGCCCAGGAGAGAGATGAGTTTTAGATACGTGGGATTATTTCACGCTAATTGCGCCTTTGGCGGAGAAAAAAAAAACATTAAAAAAAAAACCCCAGTCAAACAATCTTTTTTTAATCGCGTTTATTTTTGATGTAAAAAAGGCTCGGTAGTTGGGGGAAACTCATTCGGATATGTTTGATACTTTGTCTATTGCGGTGCACGTGAGATTATCTCTGCAGTAGAATATCCAGTCAACACAGGCTGAACTTTGTCAGTGTTGGTCATGCTTTTAATGTGTCCCTTTTTATTCATTTTTTTAGTATATATATGAATTATAGGGAAATGCGATTGCCTCTGAACATTGTGTGCTGACAGACACTGTTTTCCCTCTTTTGTGACTTTGTGTTTGCATCTCAAGTGTTGACTGAAGATAAAAATAAAGCATGCCCCCCCCCTGATTATGTAATGTGTGTGACATATAAATAACTACACTATTTACTCTTCAAATGTTTCATTTGCATGTGTCACTCTATGAACACGAAAATGGACTATTTATTTAACGGTGCCATGTGATTTATGTTCCAATACAATTTTTATCTTATTTCATTGCATGTATTGTTACGTTACATTATTTGTATAGCGCCAGCAGATTCTGTAGCGCTGTTACAAAAGGGTACAGCGAAAATAAAGAAGAGGGTTTACAGAAGGGGAAGAGGGCCTTGGTTTTGAAAGCTTACAATATATTATAGAATAACTTTGAATTCTGTGGCATCTTAGCCAGAAATATGGAAGATGTTCAGCTACCTTGTCCATCTCTACCAGTATGTCTCAATGAGTATTAATGTCATCGACAGCTTTTTAGATCGTCAATTTTAATGTTATTGTTAACATTCCCTCTCCTCTATTGTAATATTGCTGGTGCTTTAAAGATAATATGTAATTTGGCCAAGTTGGAGAAGGTCTGCATGTCCTAGCGTGCCAGCTGTAGGTCAACCACCATTAGCACAATTAGCAGAATTATTGAGTACTATTTTAATGCAGTTTTTTTGCAGCAACATTTGTATGCAGTGCTTTCTTTCATGGACACTATGACCTCACAGTTTGTAACCCTTCAATGCCAATGATGATACAATATCCTCTTTATATGCTGGCAAAATAGCGTATTAGTCTAGTCTCTACAAACTCACTACTGTATTCTATGTAGGCCTGAATGTTATCTCCAATTCCACATGGAGGTCTCCTATTCTTTGGAGCTACAATAATGTCAGTGACCAAGGAAAATACTGTGCATTTACTAGACATAATCTCTATCTACTTTCTAACAGGGTCCTGCTTTCGTATACAAACCTTTGGTCTTCCTTTTGGGGCAAAAAATGCACTATAACTGGTTGACTCATTAATGATCAAATTATATTTATTGTATATATATATATATATATATATATATATATATACACATACAGTGAAGGAAAAAATTATTTGATCCTCTGCTGATTGTGTACGTTTGCCCAAAGACATGATCAGTCTATTATTTTGAGACAGAATAATGCATTTCAAATAAGTTATAAATTGATTTATAACTTTATAAAATGTATCTTGTTCTTATTACCGGAGCTTAGCAAGGTTGGGCGTTACTAGCCTAATGGAAGACTTGCTGTCATAAATTCAAAGGGTGTGACAAAACAAAGTATTGAGAGAAGACAAATTGAAATATTAGGAAAGATGACTCTTCCCCCAAGCGTACAATCTTGAGGGGGTATTTTTCTGTAGAACAGCGGTTGACAAATTTGGTTTGGCTCTAGGAGCACGCAAAATATATAGGAACTATTTTTCTTAACCCTGTTTTTGTTTTCATATATTTAAAGTTTTGGTCATATCTCCCCTTTTTCTTCTAACTTGATGCTCCATTATCATATAATAGATATAGTATAGTATTTTTTTATAGTATATAACAAAACATTTTTTTTAACAAAGTATTGAACAATTACATTAAATAGTTGACAAATAATATTAAAATGCTTATTCATTTAATAATTAAAAGCCTTTACTTAGTAAAAGCACAAAATCATTTAATATCCTGATAAATTAATACATTAAAGTATTGATTAATCAAGTAAATTAATATATGCATATATCTATATGAAATTATTATTAAATAGATTGATAATACAAATAAAAAATAATTTTGTTTTTATTAAATAAAGATGCTAAATGCATTAGTACATTATTAACATAAAGGGAGCAACCTGAACGTAGCCCAGGCTCCTCAGCCAGTACATGAACAAATGTAGATTAATAAACAGTAGTCAATACGAAAAAAAACACTGAAAAATTGATATAAAGGTAGTCGTTTCTACCAGAACAAATCCTGTATTAGAGACATGACATTAACAGTAAGCAACTTTTGGTTGGATATGGAGCCATGGATAGAAGCGCTTTCAGCTGCCCCTGTCAATTTATTTTCTCCCCCACCTATGCCTTTCCCCATGTCCTACAAAACCCATGGCTCTAGGAATTTATTTCTTGTTGCCGTGGTGACCAGGGGTTTGTCGAGCCCTGATGCAGAATAATTCATATTTCGAAATGAGGAGGGGACAATTTAATCAAATAAATGTATGGAATCTGATTGCATCCTAGTCGTAATGACAGTCCTTAATATTAAGGGTCTGGGTCAGATGTAATTTTCAACCAGTAGCCAACTCTTGCTAATTTTTCCTCTAACCTATTCCAATGCACAATGCATGGGTCAATCAGTCAGATGAGATTTGAAATCCCACCATTTTAACTATGACTAGTCTTCAACTTCTAGGCGCTCTTTCGCTCAAACAGCCACAGCAAAACAGCTCATCAGGAGGTACGAATATGCCCTTTAAAATCAACATACACTCACTGGCCACTTTATTAGGTACACCTTGTTAGTACCGGGTTAGACCCCCTTTTGCCTTCATTCTTTGTGGCATACTTTCTACAAGATCCTGGAAACCTTCCTCAGAGACTTTGGTCCGTATGGACATGATGACATCACGCAGTTGCTGCAGATTTGTCGGGTGCACATCCATGATGTGAATCTTCCACAGCATCCCAAAGGTGCTCTATTGGATTGAGGTCTGGTGACTGTGGATGCCATTGGGGTACAGTGAACTCATTGTCATGTTCAAGAAACCAGTTGGAGATGATATTTATCCTGCTCGAAGTAGCTATCAGAAGATGGGTATACTGTGGTCACAAAGAATGGACATGGTCAGCAACAATACTCAGGTATGCTGTCACGTTTAAGCAATGCTCAGTTGGTACTAAGGAGCCCAAAGTGTGACAAAAACATTTTCCCCACACCATTAACCCACCAGCCTGAACCATTGATGCAAGGCAGGATAGATCCATGCTTTCATGTTGTTTACGCCAAAGTCTGACCCTGCCATCTGAATGTGGCACCTAGAATCGAGACTCATCAGACCAGGCATTGTTCTTCCAGTCTTCCATTGTCCAATTCTGGTGAGCCTTGTGTGAATTGTAGCCTCAGTTTCCTGTTGTTAGCTGACAGGAGTGGCACCCGTTGTGGTCTTCTTCTGCTGTAGTTCATCTGCTTCAAGGTTCAACGTGTTGTGCGTTCAGAGATGGTATTATACATACCTTGGTTGTAATGAGTGGTTATTTGAGTTACCGTTGCCTTTCTGTCATCTTGAACCAGTCTGCCCATTCTCCTCTGACCTCTGACATCAACAAGGCATTTTCGACCACACAACTGCTGCTCACTGGATATTTTTTGGATCATTCTCTGTAAACCCTAGAGATGATTGTGCGTGAGAATCCCAGTAGATCAGCAGTTTCTGAAATACTCAGACCAGCCCGTCTGGCACCAACAACCATGCCATGTTTAAAGTCACTCAAATCTCCGTCCTTCCCCATTCTGACGCTTGGTTTGAACTTCAGCAGGTTGTCTTGATCACGTCTACATGCCTAAATGCATTGAGCTCCTGCCATGAGATTGGCTGATTAGCTATTTGTGTTAACAAGCAATTGAAAAGGTGTACCTAATAAAGTCGCCAGTTAGTGTATATATACTACTCCATAAAAATTACCTCAGAACCAGTTTAAACCAGCTCTAAATATTATTGCACAATAACTATTCCTAATAACTACATATTTAAATACACAAGATGCAGTGCGTACAGTATATATCTTTTTTTTCATATGAAATAAATTAAACTAAAGTTTCATTTCAGCAGTGCCCCTTTACTCCCCTTTTGTCTGTAAATTGTTATACAAGGCACTACTTGTTATGTCCTGTTTGCTAGACTTGGTTCCTCCACTCTTTTTGTTTTGCTTGGGATTTGGCATGGGCTTTCTTATGTAAAATAATGGCCCAAGGTTGCCCAGTCTTCTGTCCTGCCAAAAACAAGGATCACTGTAAAGGAGCATTTGTACCACGGGCTTCTCAGAATTGAAAATGTTGGGCCACTACCAGGAACAGTCTTTTGTATTTTATTTGCAATTCCAGATATCGCCAACTTGGCATCTAGGTTTTTTACACCCTGACTGATTCCTTTCTGTGTTTATTTTATGTAATATCTATGCATTAACTTTTGGAAATATGTATTTTGCATTACATATATGGCACACCATATTTTTTTGATATCGCCATATTCTAGGGCCATATTGGCACAAGAGGTTGCCAGCCTGACCTTGGTCTCACTTAAGAGTGTTTTGGCTATGAATGAAAACCACTCTATAAGCAGGTACAAATGATCCCTATCCTCTTACTATGTGTTAACATTAGAAGACTTGACCAGACTTTAACCAGTTATACATTGTATAAAGCTAATGCAAATAATAAAAATAACTTAAAATGCATTCATTTATTTATTTTGGGAAGACCTTATGTGGGTAGGATTTGCATCTATTATTGGCATCAGTGAGTGTGCAACATTGTTTAAGAGCCTTTTTTAAATTTGATATGCTGGGACTGTAAACTTCACAGCACTCACAGACTGCATCATAAAAGTAACCCAGGCTATTTCAAAAGGGTCAATGTACCACTTTGCATACACCCAGTAATACTCCACATAAATAAGTTTTTAAGTTTTGTAGGATAAATGTTTTTGTATGAGCCAAAATGCTCCTTACACAATACCCTATGCTACAAAATACAAAAGTATTTTAACCCCTTAAGGACCAGGCTGGGTTTTTTTATTTGTTGTACCCTTTGGGACCAAGACTTTTGTTGTGCTCGTGGTTAGATGTAATTTTCTCCTCACCCATTTAGTGTACCCACACAAGTTATATATTGTTTTTTTTCAGAACAAGAAGGCCTTTCTTCAGCTACCCTTTTTTCTGACTATATCATCTAATTTCATTTAAAAAAACTGATAAAACATTGAAAAATCTTTTAGTCCTCTTAAATAGCTATTGAAAAAACTTGCTAAATAGATTGGCTTTTTTTCTGAGTTTAGAAATACCCAATGTTTTTTATGTTTTTTGTTTTTTTTGTTTTGGGCAATAAGTACAAGTAGCATTTTGCTATTTCAAAACCATTTTTTTCTAAATCTGGTGATTCTACCCATGTGCTATTTCCGGTATCTTTAAAGCTGGCCAATGCAATTTATCCCATCATAACTAGACACCTCATTGGTTTTCAAATGCTGGTATTTGGTATAACCCTTTCCATGCACTAATTCTACTACCACCCTTTGTCAAACTTTGTGGTAGTAATTTATTTTGTGTTTTTTTTATCACAAAAATGCGCTTCAGGTATGGTTTACAGCTTCTGGTGTATGTCACTTTCAAGCAAGACCTCCATATTTGTTCAGCAACATCTCCCAAGTACAGTGATATCCCCCTTTGCATGGGTTTGTCGGGTTGTTTGGAAGGTAAAATGCCACATTTAGGAAGTGCGCATTTTTTAAATTTGAACTATGACATCTGGTCCTATTGCCTCCATGTCCTAATAGGGTCATCTTTAAAGCCGGCTAATTTAATTTTTTATAACACAAATTGTACTTCAGCTATGAACTTAACATCTCCTGGTATATGTCACTGTCACACAACACCCCAATATGTGTTCCGCAACATCTTTCGATTACAGTGATACTACCCATGAATGGGTTTGTCTGGTGTTTGGGGGCTAAAAGGCCACCTTTGGGAAGTGTGCCCCCCCTTTTTGGTCAGCCTCTGCCTATGCCTTATCTTTGAACCCCGCCATCCCAATTTACCCCATCAAACCATAAATTTTTTAAAATTAGACATATTTAAAATGCTTTTATTTTAACTCTTTCCATGTCAAGATTTTTGGGAAGATACAGCACTATTTAGCACTTCCTCGTATTAATAAACTATTTTTTAATTTTTTAATTTTATTCTTTTTGGACTTTTTTTTTTACATTTTGCTGGGACTGATTGGTTCCTCTGATGGCTGCCATGACTGCATAATTATTTTTAAATGTTACATTTTTTTTAATTTTTTTTTTAGCTATTTTTATTTTTTTTCCTTAATTTTTTATTATTTTTTAAATATTTTACTAATTACATTGTGATTAGAAAGCTGGACTGGAGACCCTCTAGCAAACTTTTTTTTAAAGGGTGCGCCGCCATGAGTGGCAAAATCTCTCGCAGTCACAGCATGTCCTGGGGTCAGTGTTCTGTGTCGCTGACAGCATTTAAGCAAAGAAAGCAATCATAGATCACTTTCTAAGCTTGTTAATGAAATAAAAGCTATTGAAATGATGTGCCAGGCACCTCATTGGTTGTTACCTGACTGTTTTTGTCTGACGTGCCTGGCCTGTCTTTGGGCGTTAAGGGGTTAATTTGAGGTAGTTGACCTCACTGGGGCTCCTTTAAATATTTAGTAATTTTTAGGGTTATATTTTCTAATTTTGTGTCCCCCTTTCCTCACTATGATATCCATTCTTCAGCAATCATTCTTCAGCTGATCATTCTGCAGCAATGCATTCCTGTGTACTGTACTGTACAGTGCTGTGTAAATGATTTTCCCCTTCCTGATTTCTTCTATATTTGTCACACTTAAATGTTTCAGATCATCAAACTAATTTTAATATTAGACAAAGATTACCCAAGTAAGCAAAAATGCAGTTTTTAAATGATGATTTCATATAGAAGAATAAAAGCTACCCAAACCTAACTGACCCTGTGTGAAAAAAGTAATTGTCTTCTTGATAATTGGGTGAGAGCCATTATGTACAAATGGAGAGAACTTAGAACAGGGGTAAACCTTTCCAGGAGTGGACGACTATTAAAATTTCTAGAGTGCATCGATGACTCATCCAGGATGTCACAAAAGAACCCAAACTAACATGTAAAGAGCTGCAAGTCTTTGGGACTATGCAAAAATGGCATCAATGGGAGAGTTGCAAGTTGAAAACCACTGCTGACCAAAAAAGAACACAAAGGGATGTCCAACATTTGCCAAAAACATCTTGATGACCCCTCAAGACTTTTGGCATAATATTTTGAGAAATGATTAGTCAAAGGTGGAACTTAATAAAAACATCATACCAATAGTCTAACACAGTAGTGGTAGTGTAAAGGTCTGGGGTCACTTGCTGCTTCAGGACCTAAGCGGCCTGTGATTCCCAGAGACTCTATATTGAGAGTTCCCAAATATATTGATATCCCCTTACCTATTTAGGTAGGGGTAAGGGATTGTTTTGAGAGGTAGGGGGCCTATTATTAAATCTTGGGATGATTGTGGTGTGCATGCCTCTGTAATTTATATACAAGTGTAGGAAATTAGGTAGGAACCCTTACAAGGTCTGTTCTGTAGGGAATGTGTGGCATTCAAAGTATATTCATAATTACATTAGACTACTGCAACAGTCTACAGCATTGAAATATTCTATACATAATGACTAATAACACAATCATATAACATAAACTATAACAATATCAATTAACAAAATGCAAGTTTTGTCTGTGAGGATGAAGTTTATCTGGGCTCTTTCTGTAGAACTTCTCCATAGGCCTTGATGAAATCCTCTCTCTCTCTCTCTCTCTCTCTCTCTCTCCTTAGATCCTATTGCTCCTCAGCACTCAAGATAAATGCTTGAATAATCCCAGTAAGGTCATTCCTCAGAGAGTCTAGGGAATGTCTATCCTAAAACTGTGTCCCCCAAAGATTGTCTTTCGTTACAAGATACACTTGTTTTTTTATCAACGGGTCTGGCCACCCACTCCTTTCTCTTAATTCTGGTTCCAGCATAAAAGGTGTGTTGGGGGAACTTTTATTAGCATATCCTTCATTCAGGTTCCAAGAGCAAGAAAGGTGAGTTTCTACTAATGCATACTAAACTACAGAACTCCATGTCTAATGGAGGCTTTGACGTGAAGCTTCATTTGTTGTACACGACATGTTTTAAAATGCAAATTAATTGTAAATAATCTAAAAAGCTTCTGCAAGCCTAGCTGCAACACTTGTGGGTCATGACATGGGTCATCCCCATACTGTAGGAGATGTTTACATATTACTATATTGCTGACTGTTTATATCCAGCATCATGAATATCTCAACATCAACATAGAAGCAATTACAATCTCCTGGAGGTTTTGTGAGAATATGGGTTTGTTTTTAACCCATTTACTAGGGCTTTCTTTTGAAACCGTAATATTTTTTTTAAAAAAAATGTCCCCTTACTACAGTAACACTCCACAAATATAGTTATTATGTCTAGAGGGCCACAAGCATCCCTTACATCACCATATAGTGTACTTGTTTTAATACTACTGGATTAAGGGGTTCAAGGGTACCTGTATGTCAATAGGGTAGACAATGGATTGAGTATAAGCAAAAAGGGGCGTGGCCAGCATTGGTGAAAGATGGCTGCATGATTCAGCAGCTCTGTGTACCTTTGTGTTTTAATTTTTGTTCTAGGTGACTAATCATGCCATGGGCAAGTCGACTAAAGCTCCCTCTACCCCTAAGTCTCAAGGGAATCAACATAAAAACGCTCTTACCTTGGTTCAAAGCTTTTTCTACAGGCCACAGGGCCAAGACTCCCGTGATTCATCCAAAAAGATGGCGTATGTTCCCTCCAGTCCCCTCAGCATGGTCTCTGAAGATTCTTACCTCAATCATCTTGTGTGGGAAGCTATCAAAAACCTGCCAACGAGAGGTGATTTAATTTCAGTTATTGAACAAGCAACCCCAAGCTATGTTTATATAGTTTATATGAATTAACATTTACTAGTAAAACCTTTTTCCAATAGGGTTGTCTTATATTAAGGCTTTTTCTTTTTTTCCTAAATTAATATTCAGATTTGGGGGGGGGCGTCTTGTAATCGAGCAAATACGGTATTTAACACAAACCTTGCCCATTTTTCTCCTGCTAAATTTTTTCCAAAAACGCGATAGACTCATTATCAATTACATTTGGTATGGAAAGACTCCTAGATAATCATATCCACATTTGATTAGACCCAGACTTAAAGGTGTGATGGGCCTTCCGAATCTCGAACTGTACTGGATCCCTTCACATTTAAGAAAAGACCATATCTGTCCATAAACAGTGGGTTAAACTAGAAGGTCTCTACCTACCACATCCCCTCAATGTTATTGCATGGCTTCCTAAATCTCAAATCTACTCCGCGTTCCCAAAACACCCAACAATTTCACATACCTTGCAAGTTTGGAATAGGCATATAATTAAAGGGTGTATTTCTAATTGCCCCCTGCTCCCCCTAACTTTCAATCCTGAATTTGGTCCCAGACTCTCATTAGAACATGTTAGCTCTCACACCGCCATCTAGTCAAATTCTTAGATTTCACGGCCCTTAAACCTTTGCAGGATCTAAGGTGGCGTCCAGATACCTCTTTCCAAGTCTGCTTTATCACCATCTACCATTTTTTTCTCTCCATTCAAATCACCCCTCCAGGTGAAAAGACCTTTAACCCCTTTAAAGCAAAATGTTCGTACTTCACTTAATCATTCTTCACTATTGTTATAATACTCAATTAATATAAGTACTCAAGATCTGCTGGGCTCACAGGCACACTAGACATCATGTATTTTTTCCTCCCTCTTCCTTTGGGTACAGCCTTTTAGTTCAGCAGCATACAGGTCCTGGTAACGACCTTTCTCATCGCTTCTTTTTTTATATTTATCTAAGTAACAGTAACTTTTTTTTATATCTTTGTGATAGAAATTTCTTGCAAAAAAGTTGGGTCTTGGTTATTATGTTGTTGATTGTAAACTGCGCTTTGTATTCTTATAATATCCCTATTCTCCACATGTCAATGTGACATTATTTCTCACTGTAAACCAATGGACATAGTTATGTTGCAATCTTATATATTCAATATTGTATATTCCATACAATGTTTTTACACTTTATGCAATAAAGGACAAATTGATTAAGTATAAGTTAACAATACTTACTTGTACTGACACCAACGCAATCTTATCTGTATGTTGGAATTTTCATTTCTATTATCCAAAAATTCAGAAACTGCAACTTTCTACAGTCTCCCTACACAAAAGTCTGAATAAACCTTTCACACAGGCCAATTGTTTCAGAAAAAAACATCTATTCAGACAGAATGCTACACCCACTTGTTGAGTAATTCTGTTCACTAACATGACTCTTGTGTGAACATTTTATAATAATATATATATTATATATATTATATATATATATATATATTATATATATATATCTTGGCTGTTAGATAACCACTTATCATGTGATGCTCAGCTAGCATACTGGAAGAATACTGCCAATGGAAAGATGAGCATCATGGGATTAGTAGTCCTAAAGCACCTGGTGAAAAGTAGACCTCATGTTAAGAGATTTTTCTTCATTTGATTACAAACGACGCAGAAATACAGAATACAGAAAATCATTTATGGAAGGCTTAAATGAGTGATGGCAGGTAAAACCTCTGGAAACCTTAATTTTAACCGCTAGAGTTCCAGCTACATAGGAGATATGTAGCAAGCAAACTAGATTCAGGAGACTTGCTATATATACAGTGGGGCAAAAAAGTATTTAGTCAGCCACCACTTGTGCAAGTTCTCCCACTTAAAAAGATGAGAGAGGCCTGTAAATGTCACCATAGGTACAACTATGAGAGACAGAATGGGGGGAAAGAATACAGGAAATCACATTGTAGGATTTCTAATGAATTCATTGGTAAATTCCTCGGTAAAATAAGTATTTGGTCACCTACAAACAAGCAAGAAATCTGACTCTCACAGACCTGTAAAATCTTCTTTAAGAGTCTCCTCTGTCCTCCACTCGTTACCTGTATTAATGGCACCTGTTTCAACTAGTTATCAGTATGAAAGACACCTGTCCACAACCTCAAACAGTCACACTCCAAACCTCACTATGGCCAAGACCAAAGAGCTGTCAAAGGACACCAGAAACAAAATTGTGGACCTGCACCAGGCTGGGAAGACTGAATCTGCAATAGGCAAGCAGCTTGGTGTGAAGAAATCAACTGTGGGAGCAATTATTCGAAAATGGAAGACATACAGGACCACTGATAATCTCCCTCGATCTGGGGCTCCACGCAAGATCTCACCCCGTGGTGTCAAAATGATCACAAGAACGGTGAGCAAAAATCCCAGAACCACACGAGGGGACCTAGTGAATGACCTGCTGGGACCAAAGTAACAAAGGCTACCATCAGTAACACACTACGCCACCAGGGACTCATATCATGCAGTGCCAGACGTGTCTGGGCCTGTCTGAAGTTTGCTAGAGAGCATTTGGATGATCCAGAAGAGGATTGGGTGAATGTCATATGGTCAGATGAAACCAAGGTAGAACTTTTTGGTAGAAACTCAACTCCTCGTGTTTGGAGGAGAAAGAATGCTGAGTTGCATCCAAAGAACACCATACCTACGGTGAAGCATGGGGGTGGAAACATCATGCTTTGGGGCTGTTTTTCTGCAAAGGGACAAGGACGATTGATCCGTGTAAAGGAAAGAATGAATGGGGCCATGTATCGTGAGATTCTGAGTGAAAACCTCCTTCCATCAGCAAGGGCATTGAAGATGAAACATGGCTGGGTCTTTCAGCATGACAATGATCCCAAACACACAGCCCGGGCAATGGGCGTGGCAAAGGAGTGGCTTTGTAAGAAGCATTTCAGGGGCCTGGAATGGCCTAGCCTAGCCAGTCTCCAGATCTCAACCCCATAAAAAACCTTTGGAGAGAGTTGAAAGTCCGTGTTGCCCAGTGACAGCCCCAAAACATCACTGCTCTAGAGAAGATCTGCATGGAGGAATGGTCCAAAATACTAGCAACAGTGTGTGAAAACCTTGTGAAGACTTACAGAAAACATTTGACCTCTGTCATTGCAAACAAAGGGTATATAACATTATTGATATGAACTTTTGTTATTGACCAAATACTTATTTTCCACCATAATTTGCAAATAAATTCTTTAAAAATCAGACAATGTGATTTATGGACTTTGTTGTCTCATTCTGTCTCTCATAGTTAAAGTGTACCTATGATGAAAACTACAGGCCTCTCTCATCTTTTAAGTGGGAGAACTTGCACAAGTGGTGGCTGACTAAATACTTTTTTGCCCCACTGTATCTTCCACTTAGCAGTGGTGTGCATTCTCTATTAATCATTGCGAAAAATACTTTTCTGTAGTGTAGTGGGTCTCCCCATTTATCCATCAACCTGCTGGACAAAATGGTTGCTCCCTGCTTACATGCGCCAAGTGCCCACCCCTATAAAAAGTAAAATAAAAATATAGAGATATGAATATACTTTTTGTCATATGACTTGTCCTTATTAATTATATTATCCATTTTATATATAATGAACAGGGTGATGTATTCTTATTTGCCATAAAATTCTGTAAGGACTTACCTGAACAAGCTGTCATGCTTTATGCATTATAGGTACTGTTTCTTTAATTACTCATTACCTAATGTGATCACTGCCTATTTAAACCACATTAGGGGGTGGTTCTGGGCACAGGTGATCCAAGGAAGGGTCCCACCGGATTAGTAAACATTGACAGAAGCAATGTTTACTAACATCTCCTTTACCTGAACGAAGTTGCCTACCTCTCATTGCACAGCACTGATGGATTCTGCGTATACATACCTCTGGACGTTATCCCAGTTTATTCTCCATTTCTGCTGCACCTTACTGAAGGAGACCGCTTCACACTTACTCAAGTGTATCTGATTCCCTACCGATTTGGATCCTTATAACGCCGTTCACCCTTTCGGCTTGAAGAGACTTCTGCTACTTATCTTCTCCATTGGATCTCCAGCCGACTGCTCTGTTTGTCCAGCCTCATAGCTGCTCTCCAACTCACTTGCAATATTGCACTACAGTCGTTTTGAGAGACAGCTACCAGGACTCCCCCTCCCACTATCCTCAGGTATTATAATTTTCCTTTGGGCTCACAACCTGGACTTTTCTTCTTTATTATAAGCCATATAAACTCTAAATGCAACAGAGGCTATTGCTAAATCTGCTCGCTGATCAAGTATAATTTAATTGCATTTCTGTTACAATAGACATAATTGAATAATCACTCCTCTGTGATTCTGTTGTTACCAGTGTGGATTACTAAAAGGATATTACACATGCGCAGGAATGTCCCTTGGCGAACCACGTCTTTGATGGCTTCACTTTGGAGTAGGCCCCATCTAGGCCTAACTTGCAGTAGATGGCCACATCACTAACGCATGTTGCACGTGCAGGCTTGTTGGGGAAGATGCACATAAATGACATTAACCTGATCCTGGATCCCACCCCTTTCTGACCTCAGGTGAGACCGGAATTTAAACCTTCCGTCAGTATTCTGACACTGCCCTTGGTTGGGTTCCCTTCTGTAATGCACCAGTGAACTCTCTCTCCAAGCCTGTTGCTTTGACCCGGTTTGCTTATGTACTGCTTCTTGATTCGTGATTTGGCTCTGATATATTTTATTGTAAAACAAACAAGAAATAAGACAAAAAAAACAGAAAACATGAGTGAGCATAACTATTCCCCCTCCGAAGTCAATACTTTGTAGAGCCACCTTTTGCAGCAATTACATAAGCTTGCCACATCTAGCCAGTGGGATTTGCGCCCATTCTTCAAGGCAAATTTGCTCCAGCTCCTTCAAGTTGGATGGGTTCCATTGGTGTACAGCAATCTTTAGTCATACACTTTAGTCATAGACTACAGATTCTCTATTGAATTAAGGTCTGGCCTTTGACTTGGCCATTCCAAGACATTTAGGGTCATTGTACTGCTGGAATGTGAACCTTCTTCCCAGTCTCAAATCTCTGGAAGATTGAAGCAAGTTTCCCTCAAGTATCCCCCTGTATTTTGCACCCTCTGTCGTTCCTTAAATCTTGACCAGTTTTCCAGTCCCAGCTGATGGTGTTCTCAGGATGGGGACGGGTGTTGGATTTGTGCCAGACAGTGTTTTCCTTTATGGTCAAAAAGCTCAATTTTAGTCTCATTTGACTAGAGTAACTTTTTTCATATGTTTGTCTCCCACATGCCTTTGGTGAACAGGAAAGGTGTTTGCTTATTTTCTTCTTTAAACAATGGCTTTTTTTCTGGCAACTCTTCTGTAAAGCCCAGCTATGTGGCTTGTATGGCTTAAAGTGGTCTTATGGACAGATATACCAATTTTCATGGGGAGATTTGTAGATCCTTCAGAGTTTTCTTTGACATCTTTGTTGCCTGAATAATGCCCACCTTTCCTGGTCCATGAGTTTTGGAAGGCGGCCCTCTCTTGACAGCTTTTCTTAATAATGGATTTAAGGGTGCTCTGTGGGATGTTCAAAATTTCAGATATGTTTTTGTAACCCAACCCTGATCTGTACTTCTCCGCAACTTTGTCTCTGACCTGTTTGGTTTTCATGATGCCGCTTACTTGGGGGTGCCCCATGCTCAGTGGTGTTGCTGACTCCTTCTAGAACAGGTGTGTGTATATACTGAGATCATGTGAATAATCATGTGACATCATGTTATTTAATCAATTATGTGACTTCTGAAGGTAATTGGGTTCACCAGATTTATAGGGGCTTCATAGCAAAAGGGGTGAATACATATGCATGCACCACATTTCTCCCTTTTTTTTTTTTTTTTTTTTTTTTTTTTTTTTTAGATTTTTTTTTTAAAGTTATTTTCTTCATCTTACTTCACCAATTTGGATTATTTTGTGTATGTCTGTTACATGCAATCCAAATAAAATCCATTTTAATTACAGGTTGTAATGCAATGCATAGGAAAAAATGGCAAGAGGGGTGAATACCTTTACAAGGCACTGTATTAGGAACAACGCTTCTTGAAAAAGGTTTTCAGAGAGCTTTTGAAAGTTGGGAACGACAGAGAAAGTCTTATGGAACAGGGAAGGGAATTCCACAGGAGAGGTGCAGCATGGGTGAAATCCTGACTGTACCATGTGGGAGTGGGAAGAGGTAGTGAAACGCAAAAAGAGAAACGCAACTCATGAGAGGAATGAAGAGGGCAGTTAGAGGTGTATTTGGATATGTGGGTAGATATATTAGAGGGTGCAAAGCTGTTCTCTGTAGGTCAGAGTCAGAAGCTTAAATTTGATTCTGAAGGGTATGAGAAGCCAATGAAGTGGTTGGCATAGTGGAGCAGCAGATGAGGAATGGGGACAGAGAAAGATTAATCTAGCTGCAGTGTTGCGGGAGAGAGGGAGACCAGTTTGTAGGGAGTTGCAATAGTCCAGATGGAATATCACAAGGGAGTGAATTAGTATTTTGGTTGTTTCTTGTCAAGAATTGGCAGATTCGGGAGATGTCTGGAGGAATGAAATGAAAGTGAATACGGGAATACAAGAAAAAAGGAGAGATTAACAATGGTTAGGGTTGGGGTAAGGACGCTAGAGAGGGATGGTAGGAGATGTGAAGTTATGGGGTTGAGCGGACAGGTGGTGAGGTGGGAGGATGAGAGGACCTTAACAGTAGGTGTGACTGGACTTTAAATATGGCAATGTGCTATTATTGTGAAGTGGAAATGTCTAGTAGTAGCAACAGCTCAGCCACAAAGTGGAAGACCATGCACACTTTCAGAGCAGGGCTGCCGAGTGCTGAAAAATGATGTGTCCTCTTTAGCATCATTCACTACACGGTTCCAAACTGCCTCTGGAAGCAACATTAGCACAAGCACTATGTGCCAGGAGCTTAATGAAATGGGTTTCTATGTTAATACTATAGCATACAAATACATTTAGAGAATTATATTCCAGCATTGTGGAAAAAGTTTGGGAAAGCCCTTTTCTATTCCAGCATGACTGCATCCCTGTGTACAGAGCAAGGTCCATAAAGACATGGTTGGATGAGTTTGGTGTGGAAGAACTTGACTGGTCCAGACACAGCTCTGACCTCAACCTCATAGAACACCTTTTGAAAGCACTGCCTGACACATAAATACTGGATGAATGGGCAAATTAAAAAAAACCCATATTGATGTATTTAGAATGCATGTCATAAAACTTGATGTATTGGTAATACTTTTGTCCATTTAGTGTATATCCTAAATCATTATAGATTATTACCAATAATTTTAAAAAATATTTAAATATATTATAAATATTTAAATATACTGTAGAATATGTATAAGTTAATATAATAATGAATGAACAATTAAGAAATGTATAGAAAACCTTGAATATCAGAACCGAACACCCAACTTGTAGATTGAGTAGGCTTCTATTTGTTGAAGCATACAAGTCCTATCCCTCCTCTTTTTTTGAAATTATAAAATCACATAATCACCTATCAATTTAAAATTAAGTACTCCACACTTAGGTATTAAAATGCACAGGGACGGTATGATCCATATTTTATGTCTGGATGAGGCGACTGTTCAAGTATTTGCACTTTAAGGGGTTTTGTAGTGTCTCCTACATAATAGACACCACATCCGCAAAATATGAGATGCCTTACACCACTACAGCCGATGCTTGGTGTCATACATAGTTATCTTCAGCTTGTCTGCCGCTGTTCAGCCATGGAAACTCATTTCATAAAGCTTACAACGCGCAGTGCTTGTGTCAGGGTCCACCCTGCCAGCCTGGACTATGCAATAATTATATGAACTCTTGTCTACCTGCAGCCACTAGTGGCCACCCTTCCCTCTAAGGAGCACCAGTATCCAATTACTTGGGACAGCCGAGCCTCATTACCAGAGTTTAGCCCTGCCCTTTTATACCTGCTCTGCCCTTCAGTCTGGGCCTTTGCATTGTTTGGCTTGGGTCCCTGTTAGTCTGCTTGCAGCCAAAGATCTGTTTACTTGTTCGGATTTCCTGTGTATGACCTTGGCCACGTTCTTGGTCCTGATTTGTGTACCAGACCCCGGCATGTTCCAGACTTACCTAGCGTCCAAGCTGTGTGCCCTGCCTGAGGGCTTCCAAGCCGTGTGCCCTGTCCTATCTACGGTTCCCCTGTCCTCGCTACAGTTCCCCTGCCTGAGGGCTTAATGTCTTGTGCCCTGCCTGAGGGTTTCCTGCCGTGTGCCCTGCCTGAGGGTTTCCTGCCATGTGCCCTGCCTGTGGGCTTCCTGTCGTGTGCCCTGCCAGTGAGCCTTCTGTCTTGTGCCCTGCCAGTGGGTCTCCAGGCCTGTCGGGCAAGACTTCCCAGTCCATGTAATACATGATACGTGAAAAAAACTGTATCGGGTCTATGCTTTATTCCACTGTATATACCAATCCTGTTCCTGATCAGCCAGCTTTCATCAATACAATCTATTCTTGTATACCAGCCTGGTGTGAGACTGTTATCTCTTGTCTGTACTTACCTGTCTGTCAATATGCATCTTGGAATACAGACAGAGCCTCAGCTATCCCCAGCAATTGGGCTCATACCCAACCTGCTGGGCCGGGTTCTGACAGCTTGTTTGATTTGTGCACTAGGATTCGTACAAATTTGCCAATTCTTATGACTGTGCGAAAATGAGGGGACCCAACGAAACAAACAAAAACAACTCTGTCTAGTGGTCCAGCCTACGTATTGTAAACTGCATGTATTTAAATACATAGATGACATTGTGACAGTGACATTTTAAATACCTTTATTTTATATTGGTGATATAATAATTTTTGACAGACTCTTTGTAGCACCCAGGTCCAAGGTTAAAGGGATCATGTGTGGGGTTTTTTTCATGTTGCTTGTGTGTGAATTATGTTTTCTTCACTAAGTTAGGGTCTCCTGAAAATATTATTTGCTGCCTATCTGAATTTTTTTTTCTAATTTCCCAATGTTTTTTTTTTTTTTTTTTTTTTTTTCTCCACTGCAAGCTAACATGTTTTATTTTTATACCTTTACGTTTAAAACAGTTTAAACTTTTGCTTAGCTTCATGTAAATGTATTAGGAACATTTTCAAATGTCCGATTTTTTCCCATTTTAACTAAAATCCATAGCATTCTATAAGGATACAATGAAGAATGCATAAGAACGAGTGGGTTGCTGTTAATGTGTATTAAGGCACACTCCAGCCAATGCACTTAAACGCGTATGCTAGCTGTGTGGTCCTTTTAAATCTTCATGTGGTCCATTTTTTCAAATGCATAGGGGGATTCTGCAGAATCTCCCCAAAATCATTTACCCCTTCCCCCAACCCTCAGCGAAATGCTCTACAGGAGCTTCATTCAGCTGAATGCATCTCCCTGCATGCGATGCCCCCCCAGTGCTGAACACTCCATGCAGGGGTCTGTTTAGAAGTCTTCCCACTCATTTCAATTTCTCCGTGATCTGAAATTTCTTGTCACTGTTAGGCGGCTCAAAATGTAAATCCTTGACAGGACAAACTCCCATTGATTTTATTGGAAGTACTTACTGTCACTGACTGACAACTCAAGCAGCCAATCAGCAGCAAGAAATTTCAGAAACAGCATGTGTTAAAAGAATTCATGTTAAAGTACCTTGCAGAGTAACTTAATATGCATTCATATATATATAGGGGTGTCAGGGACACTAAACTGTAATGACTCCCCAAAGGCCATTCTCCGTTTCCCAATGTTGATTATTGTAGTAAAATGATGCTGCAGTGTTTGATTCTTGGTGTTTAATTGTTTTTTCTTATACTTCAATAAATCCGCTCTACTGGTTTGTCATACCAATGCCATGCTATTATCAAGATCCCTAGCTGAGAAGCATTGTTTTAAGATTGGAGCCTGTTTATCATAGACTTCTACATTGACGCAATTGCGCCTTAGTCATTGACTTTGGCATGTTGCGCAACCATGGAGAAGGCTGATCTATCCATTGACATCTACTGAATTGAACTAAGCCCTTTGTTGTATTGTTTTCTATGAAGATTTTTTGATCTAGGAAATTGATTTTGTGTGGGCACCATGCATCACAGTTGATGCAACTATAGATGTGGTTAATGTATATCTTGCAAAGAGTCCATCGAGAATGAACAAAAAATCACCTCTTTCTCCTCCACAAAGATGGGATGCCTCCATAAAATAAAGTAATTTTAAACATGTCAACCCCACAATGTCATCTGTTACAATTTACATGTGGTCTACAATATGTCGGACAAACCATCAAACTATTAATGGTAGCATAAGAGAGATCTGCAGAGGCATAACTAAACACAATGTTCCCTCTCATTTCCCGCCAAAACATCTGAAAAGGGGGGCACCTCATAAAAGATCTAGGCAAAATGGAGATTTCATTAATTAACTAAAAACATTAACTCCTTTTGGAATGACAAGGGTTTTGAACTACATCATTTCCTTTAACATTTCCCGAATACCTCGTATCTTTCCACTCAACCACCTTCACACCATCTCACACTAATGCCTAAATTATATTTCTCACATTTTAACTTTAATACACAAAATCATGAGTTTATAGATAAGAATGAGCTCTACAAATGTGTTTTGTAGGTGATCTACACCTTATTTTCTCAACCAAAAACACTGATAATCGATTGTCATCATCTATGTAACACAATATACAACACAAACATCTGGGAAACCCCCTCATACCTCCCTTAAATCAAACTAAACATTTCTGCCTGTTGGCAAATGTATTTGTAGCGGCTTAAGTTCACTAGCCTCTAAATTACTCTCAAGTGGCAGCAGATCTCCTGTCAACCGCAGAAAAAGTAAGTGTACACTCACGTCAACCTATCCTTTATTTCATGGCCCATTTGTTGTTCTTATGAATAATCCATGTGGGGACAAGTTATTACGAGGAAACTAGTTTATATTTCAGCAATCACTGTATGCTGCCTTCCTGTTGAGGACAGCACCTATAACATACACACATTTACCAGTAAGTTTAAGTACTAATTAATCACTATAACCTATATACCACCAAGTTTCTAAGAAATTCAGCTTAATGCAAATTCCCACTTCCTATTTATGACACTGAAACACCGTTAACCGTATAACATTTACCCTCAGACCAGTAGTTTGTTGCAATACATACCTCTGATTGCAGAGGAAACGCAAATCTTGCTTCTTATTCACAACCCATAGGTGGGGGAATCTGCCAGCAGCATCCCTCGTTGTTCGCTTTACATATCATCAACTCCAATCCACAGTAAGTCACCTGTTTCGTATTCCTGCACTACACATTTATTACAGTTACTATTTATGGCTCTTCAGACTCCACAGTGCAATCACAATACCCAAGTCATAGCTACCATGGTTACCGTCTATTAGCCCATAGATACTGCAAAGCAATTTTAAGTATATTGATTGTCCACAATGTAAAACTTTTATAAGGTTGTTGTGTGTTTACAACCTATACATACAAATGTCATAAGTGTACTTACAATTTGGTTACGAAGCAGCTTAAAGTATATTGTATAATCCACTCTCATGTATTGACTGACTCATGCAACAAAAATTCCTTCCTGTTTAATATTTGTTTCATATGATTATCTGTAACAAAAATGTATCCATATTTATACCAGATTTACAAATGTAAATGTATCTGTATCCTGCAGATAGATAATTTTTTGCCTCATTGGTCTTTCCTCTATGTTCTTTATTCCTACTCTACTTTTACTCTATTCCTACTCCCCTAGTGGGACAGAGCCACAATGAGTATTCTGTGTGTGTGCATCGGATACCACCTTGTGACTGAGTTTTTGTTACTCCTGGATGCTTCCACTATACAATAATAGCACTTGTAGTGGACCAGGTCAGATCTAACATGGTAGAATTTACGCAAACTAATTAATGGCAAAGGTGACATCGAATGACAGTGCCACCTTTAAAGTGGCACTGTCAGTATGGCCCATTCTACTGCCAATGTTTGTCCATGGTGATGGCATGTCTATGTGCTTGATTTTATACATATTTTGTCTCCTTCAAATTGTTATGTTACACTGTACAGCGATACGGAATTTGATGGTGCTATACAAAACAATAAATACTAATAATAATAATAATCTGTTAGAAATGGTTGTGACTGAAACAAAAAAAAACAGTCATTTGGAGGGGTGTCCACATACCTTTGGTCATGTAGAGTATAGCTGTAACAATGTTACCCAATAACCATGAAGAGTGTAATCACTGATGTTAGCCCTATTTCAATGTGAAATTCACATTAGAAACTAGATCAACATGATCATAGTTAGTAATAACAATCATATGTAGGTACAAAAGTAAATAGTATATGTGTAGTAAAATAGTAAATCAAAGGCTGATACACAACTTATCAGTGATGTATCCTCATCTAGCCCGACTAGTCCTAGGATGGCATAACCAGGGGGGAGTCAGTCCCCTTGATACAAAACTGGGAGGAGGGGGATAACCCTCATAGGCAGTCAAGCCCCCCTGGTGTCCCAGTGCAAAATGAGACCATTACAAAAGAGATCTTTGACCTTCCCAACTGGCCGGTTTATGTTATGGAGGCTGTGCCAGTGGCACTTCTTTAAGACATGGTGCCTCATCAATTACCTCTCACTGCTCCTGCAGGTTTCTCTCCAGCTGCTCACACACTGTGCAAGCAGCCTCAGTTTCCCCCTGGAGTCATGTGACATGCGGTCCAAATCAGAAGGGCCCATTCTAGACAAGAACGAGGAGACAGGAACGAGGGGTCCCAGGAGTCACCCCGGGCCCCCCTAGAGGCATGGGCCCCGTGGCAGCTGCGACCCCTGTAGTTATGCCAGTGCTACTGTTCCATGTTTTAAAATGAAAAGGGAGGCAAGAGACGGTTTAGAACTTGTTATGCAGCCAATAATTGCAGCTGCAGTCATGGCACCAATACAATCAAAAATTGTACAAAAGGTCACTAGACTCTGCATCTACAACTAGTCCATCTGTTCTTTTTTCCTGACTCCACAGCTGGGTTAAAGAGTGACTTAAACTGCAATAAAAACAGCAAGGGTGATCTCATTATTAAAATGTCTTGAGTGATGAGTTATCAAGTAGAAATATTATATAGATATACTTGTACTCTACAAGTAGACACAAGTGTCACTGTTAAAAAGAAAATATGATACACTTACTAAGTTAGATCACCTTTTCAATATAAAGTACTGATAAAGGGTATAGGGAAGGTGAAGGTGGGTAAGGTTCAATAATGGGATAAATAATACTAGACTAAAAAACTAAAGAAGATCTCTGAAACAGGATATATTGCTTTATTGTAAAATTTTATATACTTTTAAGGAGATGTTTGATAAATTATGTATTAATTTTTATTATTTTTGATTTACAATATCTATTGCTGCTATAACCGTACTGTATGTTTTGTTGGTGAATTTAGCTCATGTTTAACTTGATATGTAAAGTTTTGTCAATTATATTCTTATCCCAGAGCAAAATAGCCTTTCAGAGCTATTGGCTAACCAGTAATATCTGGCACAATAAAATCATTCTGAAGCAGTTCTAAAATGTTTCAGAAATCCTCTTATAATTAGCCTTCTCTGAAGAATGTCCACTGTTGATCCCACATGTATACAATAAAATAAGGAAATAGGAACATGCAATGGTCAGCCTACTCTTGCTCCTATGTGTGCACATACCCTTACTTCTTTGTGGTCTTTGACACACAAATGGTTACAACAATCTAAACCAGGGGCATCCAACATTCGGCGGGACCTCGAGGTGCGGCCCGCGTGAGATCGGCAGCCAGGGTCACAAGAGCCCTGCTACTTACCTGTGGGAGGGTCTATTGTACTGCACAGAAGAAGCGGAACCCAGCAGAGTCACATGAATGTACGTGATATCACATGACTCTGCTCCGGTCCTGCTTCCTCTGTGCAGTGCAAGAGAATGCAGAGGGAGGCCACGCCCCCTGCTGAAGTCTGTGAGCGGATGTTTGAATGCGTATGCGTGATTGAGGGAATGAATCTGTGAATGAATAAATTTGTGTGTGTGTGATAGTATGGATGTGTAAGTGCTGGAACCTAGGCATGATGGGATTGTGATTGCTGTTAGCAATTACACTCCTATCATGCCAAGTCAAACAGTACATGCTGAAACCAGGCTAGCTGCCCCCCTTGTGTATTGATGCTGCCAGCAGTATGGGGTCTGCACTTATAGCCACCCTGTACCAGCATGTACTGGCTGACTTGGGATGATAGGAGTGTGATTGCCAACAGCAATCACAGTCCCATTATGCCTAAGTTCCAGCATTTACTGGTTGCCTGGGTATTATAGGAGTGTGATTGCTGTTAGCAATCACACTCCTATCATGCTGTCATATTGTTGATATTGTTGATCATGCCAAGTCATATTGTTGATTTATTATTGATAATAAAAGTGTGGTTAACACACCAAAATTGGACAAAAAATACAATAACAATATTAATTTATATATGATTGTTGACAGCAATCACAATCCTATCATGCCCACCCAAACAGTACATGCATGCCTGAGATTGCTGTTAACAATCATAATATATATTAACATTGTTATTGTACAATTTTGGTGTGTAACTTACTTTTATTAAAAGTGTGTGGGGGGTAATTTTCAGTTTTGGCTAAGTGAACCCTGAATTTTCGGTTTTGGTCCAGAATTTTCATTTCGGTGCATCCCTAAAATAAATAAACAATTTCATTTTAACTTATCCAGAATCCTGAATTTGTAGTCACAAAACTTTCTAGGCCCAGAAATCAGTGAGAGGAAAAGTAAAGGTTTTGTGTCATTTACTTTATTTTAATCTGCATGTTTTATTAAATGCCATATTTTCTCACAGTGAAAAATGAGTGCGGCCCTCGCACGTATACAATTCTGATGAAGTGGCCCACTGCAGAAAAAACTTGGACACCCCTGATCTAAACCTTGACATTATTTGCATTAAAATATACAGCAACAGGTAAAATTAGTGGTCTGTCTTCCTGTAGCACATGTGAAAGGAGTGGGACCTATACTGAGCAGGGAATGTGATGATGTAGACTGTTTGCTTATCAATCCCAACTTATGTCACAAGAAACCCACCAAGCAGTGTTGTGTAAAGAATAATGCCTAGCTGTTATGCTTAAGCATATTTTTTGGGAGCACCAAATGTGAAAAAAGTAATTACTAGATGACAATATTTATGTAAACTATATTTCTAACCTCTTCATGAGTTGAGTTTTATCCATCATGACCAAATGTTTTTTTTGCAGTTATTACTATAGGCTTTTCATGTACCCACAAATTTATATACAGTTTTCTGAAGTACAGATAGAAATAGTAGCAACAAGGCCTATGTGTATATTTCATAAATGAGTATGATGCTAAAAAAATAGAAAAACAACACACTTGTTTTTGCAGTTTCACTTATGTGGTTCTGATAGCTCTGGTTGGTAGTGTAGAGTTCCCCTGTTTCTTCCCGTGGTTACACTTTAAAATGTGAATTTGGTATGGCAAGGTCCTTAGTTAGATTACTGTGCAGTATTGTAGGAATCTTATTAAGAGAGGCACACCACCACCAGCTACTATTATGTCTCACTGTCTTATCATGGATGATTCATTTCCAGACAATAAGCTGTCTGTTATGAGCATTAGTTCTTTTAGGAGAACCAAGTCCCCTCTTTCGGTTTATTTAATGTATATCATTAAAGGTTACATTTTAACCATTTCCTCTCATCTTTTGAATGGGACATAATAAGGATTTTACTTTGCTCTCTGTTAATCATGAAAAATCAAATTTTTGTTCAACAACACCCCCTGAGTGGACAAATACCCTGCATGCATAGGTTCTTTAACTTTATAAGGAAGCAGAATATTCCATTAAATGCTATGCTATTGTTTTTAAATGCTGCTTGTTACTGTACTATTTGTTCTCATTTTTGTGTTTGACACTTTGCTAAACCTTTGACAGTGGCTTTTTATCATAGTTAACTGCAAATCTTAAAACTACCCAGTTTTCCTGTGCACTTAGGGCTGAACACATGAGGTGTAGCGGTATTTGCACTAAAGATACTACCGTATTTTCTCAATTATAAGACGACCCATCAAAATTTTAATATTAATTTAGGAAAAAATAAAAAAGGCTGAATATAAGACTACCCTATAGGAACATTTACTAGTAAATATGAATTCACGTGTAAACTATTTTGTTAAAAACTATGGTTGAGAAAAATGCATTTTTTTTAAATTTCCTTTTATTTGCCAACCTGCCTCCTGTTATGCACATCTGTCCCAGGCTTGCCACTCTGGCCCCCTTAAATGCCATTCTGCCCCCAGAAATGCCATTCTGCCCCCTATATGCCACTCTACCACCCTCCGGTATGCCTTATACCACCTATATGCCACTCTGCCTCCCTGATATGCTGTTCTGGCCCCCAGATATGCCTTATACCACTCTGCCTCCCTAGAAATGCCTTATACCCTTATATGCCATTCTTCCCCGAGATACGCTTAATATCCCCCTATATTCTGCCCCCCACTTACCAATGCATCCCTGGACTTGTCCCCCGTGCTCCAGACTCCCTGCTGTCTAGTGGGGGCAGCTGGTGAATGTCTGCACCATTCTCCGGGGCTTTTATGACAGAGCACCGGAAAGTCATGCCGGCACTCTGTCATAGAATCCCCAGTGGAAGTGCCGGGCAGACATTCACCCGTTACCAGAGCGGAGGATCCTCCTCTCTGTCAGCCGGTGTACAGCTGCATGATGCGCGCAGACAACCTCCGCTTCTGCCTGGCACTTCCATTGGGGCTTCTATGATAGAGCACCGGAAGGTCATGTCATGCAGGCGCTCAGACATAGAAGCTCCAGAGAGCAGTGCTCCCGGGGAACTGGACCTTAGTTTTATAGTCAGACCTCTATTTGAGGTCCGATTATAAGATGACCTTGAATATAAGACAAGGGATATTTGCTCTGAAAAAACCTTGTCTTATATTTGAGCAAATACATTATATGGACAAAAGCATCGGAATACCTGACCATTACACCAAAAGGGAATTTTGTGACAATGCGTTCTAAATACATAAATATGTAGTTGGTAAAATGTATTCGCTGATGTTGAGGTCAGGGCTCTCTGAGAGCCAAACGTTTAAGGTCAGAATTGCTTAATATGACCATATGTTTTAAAGAATTATTTAACAAATGTACAGTATACAACACAAACACAGCTTACCTACAATCAAGGTCATACAGTCACTCAAAATGTAAACTTGACACCTCAAGAGGTACTAGGGTTAAATAAAAGTGTATCAGACAACTATGGTAAAAAAGTTAAATGTACAAAGTGGATTATTATTAAATGGGAATATCTGGTTCCCTGAGGCAGCCACTGTACAAATTGAATAGTTGTCAAAAAAATGCTTTTTTAACACTTTTTATTTAATTGTCTTGGAAAACGTTAGACATATCTTTGCATTATAAAAATCTCTAAAAAAATCTGTCGTTCTATTTAACATAGATTTTTATTTTTTTGTGTTTTCTATTCTATTGTTTTAAACACATTGCTAACATGTCCAAATATTTGTTTTTTGGTCTATGTTTCATATTGAGCTTGCACATTACACATTCTTGTCTTATATTTGTGAAATGTCTAGGATAAGCATGTTACTGAAATAGTCTTGTTATGCTGCACTGTACGAAGGGAAAAGCATGACCAAGGAAATAATTTTGTTTTAGAATCGGCCATGGATTTTTATGCTATGAATGTAACAAAACTAATATGCTTGAAGACTCTGAAAACATGAAGTACCATAAACATCCTGATACACAAAAATACACACAATCTGTGGTCTACTGATAGCTAACGGATATTATCGACAAAAGTCTGCAACTGCTTAAAGAGTGCTGTACATTCCACAGTAAATGTTCATTCCAATAAAAAGCTCTTTTCTGCCCAAGGCAGCTGTTTGTCTGCGAAGGATTCCACTCCTACTTTCTTCCTCCAACATTCTTAACTAAATTTATGTAATCATCCATTGGCTAATGTAACAGAGGCCCCTTGTCTATAGGCTTATATGAATCATTGGTTATATTCTAGAATCTGCAGAATTTTGGTCTGTTTGGCATGTAAATATTATTCAGTTAGCTTGGTTGACATTTAGTATTTGATGTCATGTCCAGCGTGTCCCACTTCTTGGCACAAAATATTCTGTTTGAATTGTGTATGTTTGACCTTATTATTTAAAAGTTGCTTATTTCCAAAATACTAAGGATATAACTGGCAAAGCAAACTTGCACACTTTCACAACTAAATGGCTCTATGGTAAAGCTGATGCAGGATGATGAAAGGTTGCTCTTGTTTTTAGGAAAGCAGGATAAAGGACTTTGGAAGTTATATATGCAGTTTAATTTTGGTGCAACGTGGTAAAAGTTATATAGTTAGGCATCTAATGAACCTTTTTTTCTTCTTTTCTTAATTATATCCATTTAGAATCAACTGGAATATTGCAATGTCTAGGTAAAGACATTGCCTCAATATTTACAAAATATATTTCACATGTTTTTACATACCTGTTCATTAAAGAACTGAATTACAGTATAATATGTTTTTGCAGAGACAGACAAGCCTGCAGCACATTTCAAACAAGAGGAGCGTTATATATAGGCCGATTCAGCTTTAGTCTAGTGTTTGTTTGGCTGATGAACATCATTTTCTAAATCTTTGCCCAGACGAGATTAGAACAAACAATAAAATTTAGTTTAGCATCTGGCTCCGTAAAATATTGTGGTGGTCAATGAGGTTGCCAAGGAGACACCCAGTTTAAATACTGAAAAGTGCTTCTTTTGAGCAAGGACATAGTCAACCAACATCAACCAAAGAAGATCATGTAGTGCTAAGTTGTTGCCATGGAGGCAGCCATTGATATATAGAAAGTGTGAAGATAAAGGTTTTACTATCAGTCTTTGTGAAGAGTTTTAATGTCTCGCAGGGACTACCCTAATGCAGAATTGTGTTTATTATAGTTTGTTCACAGACATTTGTTTATAATAGTTTGTTCAGTATTCCTATCCAAACAATAATTCTCTGCTGTGTTCTGTTAGAAAAGCTACTAACATGAATGAGAAAGTAGTTCATTTTTTAATACACTTTGTACTCTTTCCTTACAGTTTTTTGGCTGTCATTCAGTAGTGATGATATTTAGGTTTACTGAATATTACATGAGTGCTGCAAATCCGTGGGAATTTAGTATGCAGCAAACAAAAATTCATAATTGTAAGATGTTTAATAGTGAGACATTTTATTTATGGTTACATATTGATGGGTAATCAATCTATATTATTTATATACCAAACATTAAGATGTTAAATGACATCCATGAATTATTCATACCATCTTACAGAACTAAAATACTAAGTCAATATGTACCCATCAGTGGCATTATAACACAACAAATAGTCGGTATTTGTTGCAAAAGTATGCTGGAATTTAACTAGGATTGACCTAGCTGAGAGCTAGTTATTATTTTATTATATACTTGTATTTGCATACAACTTGTGCCCTGATTTATTAATTTGATTAATGACGGTCACTAAAGAGAATATGCCACTTTTCAGAATCAAATATTTCATAGTTCAGTTTACTGACTAACTTGTGTAAAGTTTTAAAGAAAATTTTGATTTCTTTGATTTTCAATTAAGGTATTCTACAATACTGATCTATTTTGGTTGGTGGGTAAAAAGAAAGGATATATTAAATCAGAAAACTATTGATGCCACCTTCTGTCACAAATCTGAGCTTCTAAGCAATTGAACCTATCTTTACACAACCATCCTACTGTATAAAATAAAGCTGAAAAATAGCTAGTGTGAAGAAATACAGTTTTGATATTAGCTACAGCTTTTTCTGCTAAATTAAATTATTTTGTGTCACATTTATTAATTATATGATAGAAGCCTTTATACATTTTACAAACTGTCCAACTTGGATAACCAACTGGTTCTAAAGCAAGTATGCACAGCAACTTTGATTTACTGTAATGGTTGCCTTTTTTCATATCACCCATATTCACTATTACAGTGCTGGTAGTGCTTTTGGTAGTGTTGGCACCGGTGGTGGTTGTAATGGCACTGGTAGTGGTTTTATTCCATGCTTACATGCAATCTTAGATGCAGGAGTCACCTGACTACAACCCACGAAAACTTGAATCACTCCATCTCACAGACATTTCCAAAATGATTGCTGGATCATGAAAAATGAAGATGTATCACTTTGGAACAGTACACAAGTGGCTACATTGGTGGACACAATCAAGAGCACTGGCTTGGCCATGCAGCATGTGCACAACTCCCTGTTTTTGGCCTGACAAAATAAACTATTTATACGGCAAAAAATTTTATGTTGTCCAACATCCAAGTTAAACCCAAATCACAGTGAGGAACTAATACACACTGCATCCAGGTACAATCCAATGCCTTATTTTGTCACAAATATTTATTTAATGATTTCTTTTTTGTGTTGTCCAAAACAGGTCTTACTGATAATGTAAATGTCCAAATTAAACCCAATTCACGAACAGTATTTCAAGAAATAACACATGTTGCATGAATGCACAGTGCAATGCCTAATTTAATCAGCAATATTTATTTAATCATTTTTTTTGTGTTGTCAAAAAACAACAGGTTTTGCTCATAGTAAAGCACAACTTAATCGCAATAAGAAGCAATACTTGAAGAATTGGCTCCTAAGCTTTCAAATGGAAAAAACAATTACTACAAAAAACTCTCGTGCTGCAATCCAAGTAGATTATTATTTAGGTTTTATCATTTATATAGCGCCAACAATTTATGCAGCACTTCATACATATAGTCCATCCTTCCAATTGTTTTGGCTACTTCTACCTATCACTCATTTATCACTTTTTCATTGGCTTTTGTAGTTGAGTAAAATCATTTTCAAGTCAAAGTCAGAAAAAGTCCTTTTTTTGTTACTAAATGTTTACCGTATTTTATATTTTTTATAGTAAACCCTACAATGAAAATAATGGTATCTACAGAAAGCCATTCTTGTCCTGAAACAAAAAACCATATGTAACTACTGGGTACAGTAAATGAGAAAGAAGAAAATTACAGCTAAACATGAGCACTGCAGAAATGTTAAAACAGTTGTTACAAAGGGTGCAACAAAAAAAATTGTACGGTATATAATAACCTTGCGCATTTGGATTTGTACAATATAAAAAAAGCAGCAGGCTGGATCAACATTAATGGCGGTATCACATTAACCTTCCCAGTGATGGAAACCTTGCACAATCGCACAAGCTGTAAAGTTATGTATTGCACGCTCGTGGAAATCTGCCACCCCTCCACTTTTATCTGAGGTTTTGACTGTCTTGGATAGGCACTGCTTCTTAGAAAAAATGTCACATCAATCCTCTCTTTCCTGTGAACTATATAAAAAAATTTGGTCTCCCTGGCTCAATAATCGTGATACTATTTCCCTTGATGACTAATTTACGCATTTATTTACATTATGTCCATTACTGTGCTTATTGCTTACAGTCCTGCCCGACTTTCTTATGTTTTGTCATACCTTCTTATGTTTTGTAATACCTTTTGTATTTACTCTTTTTACTTACATCAGCATGTTCAATGGCTCCTACACTCATCGTGAGTGGTCCTACTGTAGGGGTTGACCACGCTCTCGTATTTGACATACTTTCCTCCCACGCCATCTCCCACTATGCCATGCATTGTATATTGAGCAAATCTCGCCGGCTTATTTGAGTGGTTCCTCGCACTGCATGTTAATATGACGATTCTACACCTCACTTGGTTTCTTTATTTTGCCATAAGTTTTAACACATCTGTTACCTTAACATGAGTCATTTTGTATTTCCAAAGTTATTATTATTTTTTTTTATTTTGTTAGCCCCTTGGGCATCTAGTTTGCGTTTTTTTTTCTGTTTAGAAAAACTGAAAAAAGCTTTAATTCGGATTCATCATTTTTCACTCTGTACTGATTTCATGACACCATACCGCACCAGCCTGCAGGCTCACTCACTTTTATTTGTCGATATGGATCCATTGTATCTTTGCTTGTTTCTTTCTATATCATTGTATCTTATTATGGATTCCTCTGTACATATTCCGCAGCATTTCATGGGATCATTTTCCTTTTTCGACTGCGGACACTAGATGTATGTATTTTCATTCTTTTGTCTAAGAATCCGAATAAAAATGTTATTTACAAAAAAAATAAATAAATAAAAGTGAAACCAAAAGTGTGTCAACAGTTAGATCAATTGACTGAGAAAACTGTTCACAGTAGCGGGTGCACGAGGAAAGCAAAGGTCTGTCATATCCCCATGCTCAGCAGTGAAGCCACGTGCACCTCTGCAGAGCAGCAAGACAGAGGCCTTGCACCCCCACCACAGGACTTCAGCAGGGTAAGTGAACTACAAAGGGGGGGCAGGGTAGATAGTGAGAAAGGGGGTAGTAAAAATATTGAAATAAAGAGAAACATATAGGGGAGATATAATAAGGAGAAAGAAAGGTGGCAGTTCCCATGTCTGTAATCTGGGTGCTGGGGCAAGTCCTTTGAGTGCAATGTTGGTGCTGAGGCAAGCCCTATGTGCAATCTGGGTGCTGAGCAAGTTGTTTAGATATAACTCTGGTGCTGAGGCAAGTCCTGTGAATGCAATCTGGGTGCTGCTGCACGTCCTATGCGTGAATTCTGGGTGCTGGGGCAAGTCCTGTGAGCGCAATCTGTCCTGTGAGTTAAATCTGGGTGCTGGGGCAAGTCTTGTGAGCACAATCTGGGTGCTGGGACAAGTCCTGCAAGCGCAATCTGGGTGCAGGGCAAATCCTGTGAGCGCAATCTGGGTGCTGGGAAAAGTCCTGTGAGCGCAATCTGGTCTAAAAATTGGGTTAGTCTTATACAGTGTCGGAAATGTGTTGAGGGAGAACTCAGCTAGGGGAGTCCTGTAAGCGGAATCTAAGTGCTGACTTTTATTTTCATTTTGTAGTCCTTTGCATGTAATTACATTCACATACCGTATTTCCCCATGTATAAGACGCACCTTTTTTTAGAAACATTTGGGTCTAAAAATTGCGTCTTATATAGTGGCGGTAGATTTTTTTTTACATTTTATTTTTTACTGAAAAGGGGACCTGCTGCCTACCTGTTTTGCTCAGCAGTGTCTCTTGATCTGTCACAGCGACGCAGGAACCCAGAGGAGTCACGTGAATGCACATCGCATCTCATAACTCGCTCAGTTGCTGTACCTGCTCGAGCAACTCAGAAGGAAACAGCACCCCCCATGGAAGTCTGCGAGTGGCACCAGAAGATCTGCAGTTCAGGTAAGGTGGGGAGTAAATGAATGAATGTGTGTGTGTTAGCATGGATCCGTGTGTAGGGGGCACAGGGAGGGGGCACAGGGAAGCTGAAAGTGATGTGCATGTACTGGCTGCCTGAGCATGATTGCTACAATTGCTAGCAGCTAACATCAATCACACTCATATCAAGCCCAGGCAGCCAGTACAATAACTTTATGTAATATATATATTTTTTTAATTTCCGCCCCCAAAATGAAGGTGCCTCTTATACAAGGGAGCGTCTTATACTTGGGGAAATACGGTTTTACATATTCCAAACAGATCCTTTCTCCATTGAATAGTTTTGTTTACTGACGCTTAACTCTCCATGACGACAGTCCGGATGTTGTTCTCAGAGCACCCTGGCACTGATACACTTCTGGGTTAGTCAACGCGAGTTGCGTAGTGGTGCTGGGTTTTCTCCTTTTTGCCCACATCCACAGATCAGTGATTCCTTTATTGGATGCTTAGGGTCCGTGGGACGGGCGGAGGGTGACCTCATTCACCTCCCTCATGGAGGGGAGACGTCACTACCACAGAAAATGTATTTATGTTTTTTATATGTATAAATTGTTTATTATTGTCATGCCATTTTATTGAAAGATGGAAATTCCATCTTATTGGTGTATTTTGGTCATGTGGCCATAATAGGATGGAGATTCCATCTTACTAGTGTATTTTGGTCATGTGACCATATTAAGCTGGAGACAAGGAGCAGGTCAAAAACAAGCAGGGTCAGTTACAGGAGAGCATGGAATAAGCCAGGAAACAAAAAGCGAGGTAAATTGGTTCACAACGGGTTAACAAGATCAAACTATACAAGCAGCAATACAATAGACGTCTTACACCAACCAAGGATAAGGTATTAGAGAAGGTTCCATGTTTAAATAGGCACCTGGGGTCAAGAACGAGGCACAGGAAGTCAGACGGGGTCATCCGGGGTCACAAAAGCACGTCACTCCAGTAAGTGCGTAGCCGCGACGTCACATGACCGCGCAGCAGACAGTCTGCCACACGGTCGAGGAGGCTGCTTGATGTCGACAGGGAAATCAGGGTGGAGATTATGGAATCGACAAAGAAGGCAAGGAGCATGGACATCATTGGCCGGTATCCAGGATCTCTCCTCCGGTCCATAACCCTTCCAATGTACCTGGTATTGAAGAGACCCTTTAAACAAGCTAGAGTCAAGAATAGTTTGAATTTCATATTCTTCCGAGGATTCCACCGCTACGGGACCAGGATAAACAGGAACATGGGACAATTTGTTCTAGATCACAGGCTTTATCAGGGAGACGTGGAAGAAGTGAGGAATACAAAGGTTGTGGGGTAACTCCAATTCGTAAGTTACCGGGTTTATATGCCTACGAATAGTGTAGGACCTATGTAACGAGGTGCCAGGTTTATGGAAGGTACCCGTAGACAGATATGGCAGGTAGATACTATACTTTATCCCAGGGAATATGGGTAGGGGCTAGTATACTCTTATGATCAAAATATTTATCTTGAGTAGAGGAGGCTTTGATCAATGCATTACGTACAGAGTGCCATACAGAAGAAAGGTGTTGAATATGTGAATCGAGTGCAGGAATCCCAGACATAGAGGTTTCGGGCAGAAATGTGTTGAGGGAGAACTTGGCTAGGGGAAGTAATAAGCACCAATCATCTTGAGAATCATTCAAAAAAGTTCTTAAATATTGTTCTATGTTTTTATTAGTTTGTTCAGCGGCTCCATAAGACTGAGGGTGATAAGCTGATGAAAATGACAGGGTAAAGCCCATTATTTTACAGAAGATTTTCCAGAATTGAGAAATGAACTGGACCCCTCGATCGGAGACTATTTTGTGTGGAAACCCGTGAATCCGTACTATTTCCTTTATGAATGTACTGACAAGTTCTTCAGCAGAGGGGAGCTTCCGTAGGGGAATTAAATTAACCATCTTGGAGAACTGATCGACTACAGTAAGGATGGTGGTAAATGAATGTGAGTAAGGTAGGTCAGCTATGAAATCCATTGCAATATGTGTCCACAGTTGTTTAGGAATGGGCAGAGGTATCAATTGCCCTGGAGGTAATCTACGAGGTACCTTGGTGGTGGCACAAACACAATAACCCTTAATAAAGTCTTTAATGTCCTTCCATTAAATGGCCACCAAAAGTGTTACCCCACTGAAAATAAAGCATGTCTCACTTGCACAAACAGTTTCCCAACCGGTGTGTTGGTGGGGGCTGAGGTTTGATTTTCATGTATATGCTGAAGAAGGGGGGAAGAGATAATAGTAGTAACAGTAGAGATGATGTGATGGCTGGGTACAATGGGTTCAGATTTTTGTTTTTCCTCGCCAGTGGTGCAGTGGATGCGAGAGAGGGCATCAGCCTTGATGTTCTTGGATCTAGGGCAGTAAGAGATGAGCAATGAGCTTGGCAAGGATTCAGTCTTTTAGCATCACTGATGTATTGTAGTCTTTATGGTCAGTACGTATAGTGTCAGGCATATGAGATCATTCCAGATAACGACACCATTCAGTGAGGGCTAAAGCTCAAGCAAATACAGTTTTTTCAACTTGTCAAAAGCCTTGATGGCCTCAGTAGGCAAATGGTGGGTGTCAGCTCCCTTTTTAGTGAGAGCGGTCATTGGAGCCACCTCCGTGGAAAAGTCTCTGATAAATTGCCTATAATACTTGGCAAAGCCAAGCTCATTGCTCGTCTGCCGGTCGTCCGTCCGGCCCACCGGCCCGGATCTTGGGTGGCATGGGGGGCACCCCTGGGTGTGTCATCCTGTTAACCCCAAAAGTGCTGTAGTATGGGAGAAAACCTGTTAACCCCATATGTGACAATGATGCCATATCCGGTACGATGCTAACTGACAGAAGCACAGTGGATCATGGGAGATATGTGCTGATTGAGGTTGAAGACCAGCCCTGGATGAGGCAGCCTACTGGGAAGTTTCCCGTTACCCTGGTAGGCCAGCAATGTGATTAACCACGGGCCCGCACAGTTTCAGTTAGGGGGGCACATTGCTGAACTATTGTTTGTGTGTCATAGTAAAATTGCTTAACTGTTGTTTGTCATAGTAAAATATTTCATTATCTTAATGAATTATGCATACTTAATGTTGGACTATACATCTGAAAATGGTATCAAAAGAAAGCGCTATCTGTCCTTGAACAAAACAATATATAAGTTGTGTGCGTTCTCGAAAAATTAAAAAGGAGAATCATGGTTAAGGAAACAGTGTAAAAATGCTAATAAAAAATATGAGGTCTGTGGCCACCAAACACCCTTAGTAAAGGAGGATTTAAGCTTTATTGATAAGAAAAGCTAAAAAAATCGATTTCAGCCAGAGATATTATTCAAAGTGTTCGCATTTCTGATTATACACACACACACACACAATATAGAATATTTAAGTGCTCCTTAAACTTAAAACTACACTGTCCCTTCTGGCACGCACAGCCTACCAATAAATAGTCAAATCGAAGCCTACCTTATAAAACATGCAAATCTACCATGTCTAATCACAATTTTAACATTATCACTTCCCTTTCACTAGCAGTACAATTTATGCATGCATATCAAAATGTCCAACAACTAAAATCAGAATAAGAAAATTCAGATATTCATGCAACGCTGCATGTTGCTATATATTTGTATCCAAACGAATTAAAACAACACAATTCATGTATTTGTAATTTGTTCCAGTGAAATGGAAACCATGGAGTTCGTAAGCTATGCAGTAAATAAGCACAGTTTTTTTTTTTTTGTTTTTTTTTTGTACCAGCATTAAGAAATGTCTTTCAGAGCTTGGTACAGGATAGCTCGTTCTGATTGGTTAATGATGATCTCATGCCCATGTCAATTACATTCAGTGCAGACAGCTCATTTACATCTAAAAGTGGCAGAACATTGAGAGTTTCAATCAACTGAAAATCCATGCTTAAAATGACCGTGATTCATGCTTCAAGTTATTTCCTACAAGCAGACTAACAATTCAGACAGTGTTTTCAATTAAATATTTCAAACTTCTCCTTCTGGTGCAGTCCATCCTAACACAATAAATGGAACTGTCAGTAAAAGGTTTTTTTGTCAGTTCTTAGTGCATACTGCTACCATCAATATAATCTTGAATTCACATGAAGCACTGGACAAAAATCACATATATATTTTATCGGTTGGGTAGACAATACATGTGGATGTGATCAAATAAAGCCCTGTTGTTTTACATGGCACTGCTTCATCCTACACATTTTTCTAAATGTTGATATCTCATAGCCCTGTGTGAAGAGCCTCAAATCTGCACCACTACTATACAGGTATTCCATTATAAAAAAGTTTAATTGTATTTATCTTATTTACTATTATTCAAACAGGTTAGATACTATCACCACTGGCAATATGTCCTCCATCATTCACCTGCATTTGTACACAAAAGAAAATAACCCAAAAAGATGTCCTAAAACACCCTCTGCTTATACTACCTATAACAGAAAGTCCCCCTGGAACAAACCAGTCGAGATAAGGGAGGATGGAATCTGTACTCAGTTTGCCTCTATTCACAAAGCTCCCCCAAGGCATTGAAAAGACAAACAAAGGGGGAAAGAGGCAACTGAGAATCATTTGGCCCTGGAAGCTGACCAGATTTGTAAAGACAGTCCTAGCTAAAATGAGAAATTATTGTAAGGATTAACCTAAAACCCATTTTGAAGTCATGCCACATAACATGTTGAAGTCAAACATACTAACAACATTAGAAGGCAAAGTTCCTGCTGAACCACATACTTTTTATTTCTTTGTTCAATATTGTCACACTTTGAGCTAAGGAAAGGTAGTCAGTGTGGTAACCTATGATAGAAAAGAAAACTCCACTACCTATTGCGAGATAAATTGGCTACCATGCTGGAATGAAATCCTGCCCCAGGGTTTCTTACTGTCCTCACATTTATTTAACCCCTTAAGCATAGAGGGCAACAATGCCAGAGCACACTCAACAGTGCCAGAGCGTGTGCGTAGGAAACTCAGGGTCTCAGGAATCCACCTTGTGTAAAACAGTACAACATATACCCGGGGGGGCTTCTCAGATCAGCTCTTACAGCCATAGTTAATTATGCACAAATGCGCAGCCTGGTATACCTGGTTGTCAAAAAGGCAAATGTGGGGGCACACATACTGTTATGAAATGTCAGATTGATTTTGTTTTATAAAGTTTTGCGCCCATATGGCCCAGAAACTATACCAAATGGCACAGTGCAGGGACATTTTCCCTTTAAAACACCCCTTAAACTCCACCAAAAAAGCACAGGAAAAAAGGTGTTATTCAATACAATTCAAGAGCTTTTTCTGTTCTTCCACATATGCATTCCGAAAAAAGCATGGGGAAACTGCTGCACGGTTTATGTTGTCTAAAGTAACTATTTTGGAATTAAGAGACAGCTTCATATGACTGTTATAGCCTCGATTTACGGGCTAGGCTTAACCCCCCCATTAACCCCACACAATTGAATATGGATAGGAAAAGGCCACAGCCAATTTTATTTGAGTCATTGTCAGGCCACAACCTGAAACAATAAACATAGGTGCGTTAAAAAGGACAATAACTGAAAACACAAACATATAGATATAAACAATAAACACACAAACCTTGCCAAGTAATCCAGGTACCAGAGCCAAATGCCAGGACATACCTGGATGCACCACCCAAACCTGAGGTTCCCAGCACTGAAGCCACGAGCCTCCCAGTTGTTACCAGCAATTCTCTTACCACCACATTAACCCCCTAGATACCTGGCAAGCTGCCGACCCACAGACTGTGACGAATACCACAAACCCAAAGCTAGAATACAACATAAAGGGAGGAAGGGTGAGGCATCCAGGCCAGGTAAACTAACCACAAAATGGTTCCCAAGCCAAGGGCAAACCGCCACTTATATAAACTCCACCCCGCCAAAAGCCTACCCCTCCTCTGCAAAACACTCAGGGCCCACTATATCCCATGGTGGCCCCCTGTGGGCATCATTCCCCCATTCCAATGATTTACATGCGCTCCTTAAAATTGTTAAATTCGGATAAGTTAGCAAGAGCACTGGATTTTTGTTTGCATTTCATTGATTTTTTTTCACTTTCCTGCAGCTCTGATTTTTCTCTTGACTCTTCTTGCACTTCTGTCTTCAAACTTATTTCTTCTGAGCCTTCGGGCACACTCTCTACCAATTGAGGAACAGATGAGAGGGTGTGCCTGGAGGCTCCACCCTTTTGCAAAGGTTTATCAGGAGGCCAGATTAATGAAGACAGATTTGTGGAGAAAGAGAAGCATTTCTACACCTCTTATTCTTTGCAATTCTCTCTGCATTATTCTGGCCTCTCAGTGCCTTTATCTGCATGATTATGCTATGCACTATTTAAAACAGTATGCCAGTTATTGTTGCTTTAAAAATAAGATTAGAATAATGACAATTAAAGCCTTTAGCCACAGATTTGCAGTGATAACATATAATATGCATGTTTGTCTACACCTGGATAGTTATATGACTACTTAGTAAAATACAATTCACACACATAATACAGGTGATATCAGAGAAAATCTAATTTAATGAAATAAAGAATGCATATAGTCTCTCTTTTTTTATGCAGATTATTACATATTCTTTAATTCTATAAACAAAAATAGGTAGGTATTCCTTATTCAAAGCATTAAATGTTACAGATGTTGCATAATTAAACAGAACATTACACTGCCAATCTGTGTGGTCATGCGCAGAACATAGCCAAGATTGAGTCTGAGATTGCATTGACCAGAACAAGAAGAATGACCCCCTAGAGACAATAGGGTTTGTATTCTACTTAGCATCATCTTTTCATTTCTTTGTACCCCTATTTAATTCACATGTAGATTAAGGAAATCTGGGTCTTAGTAAATACTCCTTTTTTATATTGTGGTCTAAAAGGTAATTGAAGAATCTAAATATTTATGAGGATTTTTTCCCCGGTTTATGATGCTATCTTTTTGAATGTTGAGGAATTACATTAATGAATGCATGCCTGCGCACACAGAAACCGAGCAAGAAAAAGCACACACAAAGCGTTGTCAGCTCTAATGTCGGCACTTACCAAACAGTTCCCATGAAAAAAAAGATAGGAAAAAGAGATTTAAAATCTGTTGCCAGGACAAAAATAAATTGTACAGCTGAGCTCAGGAGAAAGAACAAAGTAGGATTTTTTCTGCTATAAAGCTGTTTCTACTTTAGAATGTCTAAACTGAATATAAAATAATGCAAGTTATCTTAACAAAGAATGCCACACTGAATGCATATTTCCTTTTACTATATTGTATAGAATGGGTGTCACAAATCTCTTTAAGGAAATTAATCAATATTAATATCAATTCCTTGATACAAGTTTTTTACAATTACAGATTTAAAGACCAACATTGCAAATCGTGCCTAGAGAAGACATCATAAAGTGATGTCATTTGCATAGTTTTAAGTTTTAACACAATTTTATATGTCATCTAGTTGGCATAATGAGAGCCCAGTCATTACTCTGTTACCACAGAGGGGTAACATACAATAGAAGTTAGGACTGGGGTATGATATGGTTCCCGAGGACTTCAAAGGAGTGTTAGGGCACAAACCTGCTCCACAGAATAACTATATTCATTGCATTGATTCATTCCTTTTTTTAGTCCCACTAACTAATCAGCACAGGAATTTGTGCTCATGCACAATGATTTGCATTAGACATGAGCTAATGGGCCAAAAGCAATTTGGCCCAAAAAATATTTTCCGGTAAGGAATTATGTTCCCTATCCATTCGGTTTGTTCGAAAATGAGGCGGGCATTTTTAATTTTGGAATTACATTTGTTGCCCAGTGCCCACGTTGACTCTCATTTACTCTCACACTCGCATTCTCATTCACTTTGTCTTTCATGCTCTCTAAATACTTTCCCTACTTTCTCTGCCGACCACTTCTACTTCTTGCACTACTTCTGTGTCTTCTAGAGAAGATTAAAGATACAAGGTAGATGAAAGAAAATTAAAAACAAGAAGATGGGGAGGCGGAAGTGATCGCCAGAACTGGAACTGGTCTGCAAAGAAGGGAGGGAAACATTTAGAGAGAGTGAATGAGAGTGTGAGTGAAAAGGCCCTGGATTTCAGACAAAAATTTGGAGCTTTTTGGTTCGTTTTGGTCTGTTTCATAGGAGGTCTGGCCACTTTTTATGGTGTAAAAATTTGGTAAATTAGCAATTCATTTGAATCCGAATGCACAATTCTAATATGCATATACACTGAGATGTGCATATCCACAATTAAATGTTCATTCAAGTTCCTATCAATGAGTGTCGGGACTAAGGTGTTCTGATCCTGTCAGATCCAGACAGAATGACGTGCATGCCATATGCCTGTTTTTCTCCTTGCAATATGGTTGTTACATCTCCTGTTTTATGGCAGCAGCTTGGTAGGGTGTTGGCCTGCCACATACGTCTACCTCTTTTACAAGTATCTTATATTAGCTGGAAGATCAGCTATTTGATGCTAAATTGTGACTCTGTTGGGACTGTGTATTTTAAAGCATCATAGAATATATTAAATACATTTATAAACCTATCGAAGACATCATAAATAATATGTAGCAATTAAAACAGAATAGTTTCAATATAATACAGGGGAATTTGGAAGTATGCAGCAATTGTATATTTGAAACTGCCATTAAGGGAGAGTAATTTGGAAAATTATATTACCATATTCTACAAATGATTATCTATTTTTCACTATTAATGGAAATTGCTTTACTGCTTTTTAGTTACTCTAGTTTAGTAGGGCAGTCTTCAAAGACATTATCTTGTGGACAACTGTCCCTTTTCTGCCTTATCAGCTATGGAAAGATTATAGTGGCAGCTGAAAATTGCCAGTGACAGCAACTCAGGTCCTTATCGTACTGTGGTGTATCTTACCACAGTGTTTCAGATATAGTATACCTTTACTGATAGAAGAACATTAACAAAATACAAGACGCTTATCAGGAATAACTGAATAAAAACAGTGTGTTTCAGTACAGACATAACATAGCAAGGCAGTAGAAAAGTAAAATTATCTCTTGTACAAAATACATTTATATATATATATATTATACTATATTTTATATATGATGTATATAATATATATTATATATATATATATATATATATATATTATAATATATACAAAAGCATAAGAAAAACCCTTAAACACATTGAGTATTTCTAAACTCAGGACAAACATTAGAATCTATTTAGCAGGTTTCGTTAGCTTTTGTAGATGAGTAAAAGATTTTTTCAAATGGGTCAGAAAGTGACTTTTTTACCATTTCACCATTTTTTGAATGCATTATGTGATTTAATGAAAATAATGGTTTCTAAAGAAGACTGTTCTTGTCCAGAAAAGAATATATAATTTGGCTTTATATTTCAATTGTTATATTTTCACACTAAAGAAGAAAATTACAGCTAAACACAAACACTGCTGAAATCTTAAATCATTAAGCCATTGTCACAAAGGTCACAAAGGGGTTAAAGAAAAAAATGGACTGACATGATTTAGGGACATTCAACTGGAGTCAAGCTTTCTAGTCACAATGTGACTAGTAAAATAATTTAAAAGAAAAAAATCAAAAAAGTAACTTGAAAACATAATTTTCTACTGATATCGCCATCAGGGGGGAACCTTCCAGTACCAAAAAATTGTAAAAAAAATATCCAAAAAGACCCCCCCCCAAAATAATATATAAGAAATTATTTTTTATTGAGGGTCCTCGAAATTCAGCTCTATATCTTCAAACAATTGTCTCATGGATACTGGCATGTTGAATGCCCATGGAGTGTCTACTGTTTTTTAAAAAAATTATGATTTAATGGGGTAAATTGAATTGGCCAGGTTCAGCAATGTCCCAATTAACACAGGGGGCAGGATGACCACGTCAAATTTCAAAAATGCACATGTCCCAAATGTGGCCTTTTAGCCCCCCAAACAACCCGACAAACCCATGCATGGGGGGTATCACTGTACTCAGGAGATGTTGCTGAACATATATTGGGATGTTGTGTGACATATACCAGGAGCTGTAAATTCATACCTAAAGTATAACATGTGTGGGAAAAATACATAAAAAAATTCTACTGCAAACTTTGACAAAGGCTGGTAGTAAAATGTGTGCATGGAAAGAGTTAAAATACCAGCATTTGAAATACGCTGGGGTGATGTGGTTTTATTGGGCACATTGAATTGGCCAGGCTCAAAGATGTACCAAATAGGGCATGGGCACAGGATCATCATATGTCAAAGTTCAACATTGAAAAATGTGGTCCCCAAATGTGGCCCTTTTGCCCCCAAACAGCCAGGCAAACCCATGCATGGGTGGTAACACTGTACTTGGGAGATGTTGCTAAACACATTTTGGGGTGTTGTGTGACAGAGCTGCAAATATATACCAGGAGCTGTAAAAGTATACCTAAAGTTCCCACGTGTGTGTGTGGGAAAAATACACACACAAAAAATACTACTGACTAAGGCTGGTGGTGAAATGTGTGCATGGAAGGAGTTGAAATACCCTGGGGTGTCTAGTTTTCAAAAATAGTTTTATTGGGTACCTTGAATTGGCCAGGCTGAAAGATGTATCAAATGTGCATGCCCCAAATGTAGCCCTAGGAACAGCTAGGCAAACCCATGCATGAGTGGTATAACTGTACTTAGGAGATGTTACACATATTGGGGTGTTGTGTGACAGCAACATATACCAGGACCAGTAAATTCATACCTGAAGTAAAATGTGTGTATAAAAAACACAAAAAATTACTACCACCAAGTTTGACAAAGACTAGTGGTAGAATTAGTGCATGGAAAAAGTTAAAAATACTAGCATTTGAAATACCTTGGAGTGTCTAGTCTTCAAAAATATATGGTTTGATGGGGTAAATTGCATTGGCCAGCTTCAAAGATACCCGAAATAGCACATAGGGGAAGAATTACCAGATTTGGAAAAAATGATTTTGAAATAGCAAAACGC